>PVLC010005882.1:0-73115 GCA_004027655.1 Graphiurus murinus | reverse complement strand
ATCACATCAAAGTCAATCACTAAACTGACCAGGAGATAGGGGGAGGGTGGGTGGGAATTGGGGAAGGGTTAATGAGAAATATGTGCATGGATGTCTTTACCTGTACTAGCTTGTACCCAACAAAAATGTGTAATTAACCCTGTTGTACCCAAGAAATGTATAAAAATCCATGCTAAAAAAAATAATAATAAATTAAAAAAAAAAAAAGAAAATCTATAATGATATAGATGGTGATTTTTTTGTTGTTGTTTGTTACTTTCAGTTCCTTTAATTTTATAGTTGCCAGAAACTGAGATAAAAAACAATGAAATTTTTTGTATTTATTCTCTTTATTTCCTATCTTCCTCATTAGGTGTAAGTTACATGATGGCAAAGATTTTGTATATTGTATCCTCAATACAAGCTTCTAGTATATGGTAGATTCTCAATAAATGTTAGTTCAATAAATAAATAAATGAACAAATGACATTTTAAATCTAACTGATTAAATGTTTTTGAAAATGTATACAGTGATGTATGCAATAAAATTAAGTGGTAACATAAAGTTTTATATATTTTTAAATGCCTTGATCATTTTAAAATATTTCTCCTCCCATTCATTACTATTACTCTGTGGATAATTTTCTTCCTTTGCCCAGTGTTCAACACATCTAGTTCAGATTCATAATAATGCTTGATTCTCAAGTGATTTTTGGTGATGCTGATTTGAGGAGAGCTCCTGCTTGGATCAGCTCTATGGGAAGTATAATAGGAAGGGAGCTGTCCCTGCTGAGGTTAGCTTGTAATTTACAGATGAATTCTTCTTATGGGACAAGTAAGTCTTAATGTAGTAAATTAGGAAGGCATAAACGACCAAGTAGAAAGCGAATTACTTTTGATGAAGCTTTGTTTTACTAATGAATATTTTTTGAGTAAATAAATTGTTATATTTCATTTTATTTATTTTATTTTATCTATAACAAAGGACCAAGTATTCATGATAGACTCCAAGTGTGAATCTGGAAAAGGACGATGCTCTTTCAACCCCAATGTGAACACAGTGTCTGTTATGATCAGTAAGTAGAAAATAAAAGGAGAGGGTTATATAAAATAATAAAACTAGCATGATATTAACATTAACTGAAAATAGTCGCCAATGTTTTCTGTAGTTGTTTTTCTAGTATTAAATGTATTCACTTTTCCTCATGTTTTAGTAATCATTTGCAAATGATTGAGTATGGTATTTTTTTCATATGAAAGAAGAAATTCATGTTTTAGCCAAGAACATTCTCTGTGGATTGGTCTAAAAGCTGATAAAAGGTGATCGTGGCACTTTTTCATTTTCTTACTTTCCATAAAATATCAGAAGCAGCAGACCAAACAATTGCTAATATATACATTGTCAAATCAATTTGTTTTTAAATCCTAATCCTTAGATGCCTTTCTATGACCCACTTAAAAGACACTCCCTTCTGGCTGGCTAAGACATTTTTAGAATATGTCTGAGTTATTATGAGTGACCAGTAACAAATCTTGGATTTCAGTGTGTCAAATGTATACTTGATGATCTTTTCTCTTTGCTCTCTTTATGAGTTGCCAGCAGTAAAATTTCATCCCTTGACAATAGAGCAGGTGAAAAAATAATCATTGTCCTCAAATGCTCATTTGACTCATTTAAATAGGCAACTCATCTTTTTTTCTCATGTCTGGAAACTTAATTAAGACAGGTACACCCAGCACTGACTAAAATGTAAGCTTGGAAGTTAACCAGTGGATTAATTCCATATGGCCATTTGAACTGGGAAGAGAGAAGCCCAGTACATCATTAGGACAGAAGTATGTCATTAGGACAGAAGTTCAAAGACTTGAAACTACAAACTATCCAATTATATCTGAAGAATATTTTCAGATAAGTTTCTAAATATTATTTAATAATATACATGTTTTGAAAAGTATTTTCTTTGTTACGATGGACATCTTATTCACTTTTGGAATAACAGAAAAAAAACTGCATGATGTGTAAGATCATTGTTAAATATATACATTTTTTATTTATTATAAGCTAAAGTCTATAAAAATAAGCTTCAAAGACATCTATTAGTATGGCAATAATGGAGTTTATCTCATTGAATATTGTTTACAATAAAAATGTTTAGAACATGGAATTATAAGTTATTAAACTGTCATAAGTCCTTTAGTAATTTTGTCCTTATAAAATTGTACACATTGAGAGTGAGATACTGGCTTTGATTTTTCAAAGACCTGAATCTTGATCTCCTGTGCTTATGCTCCTATATTACCCTTTAATATTTTGACTAACCTTATAATTTATATCACCAAAGAGACTCAAACAATGTGTTTAACTTAACAATTGAAGATAAAAAGAACAATAAGCTTATATTTATCATTTAATTGTTCAGTTGATTATGCATCAAAAGTAATTCCCAGTAATTTGTGAAGTCATCTCACCTTATATTATAGGGCTTTACCACTTCCATTTAATTGCAATGCACTAAATAACACAAGTTGCTCAATATATTTATATATCTGTTAAATGCCAAAAAGCATTATGCATTAGAAGAATTACAAATTTCACAATATAAGTGTGGCATCTAATCTATTGTGGAAGTCTAATTAGTTCTTTTGCTACTAGAGCAACAAAAAAGTCAGATGCTGTCTTTTAAAGAACCTACCATAAAGTTCATGAAGATGTTTAAGTCAGACGTACAATTTAGAAAGCAAAATATTTTTGGAATTATGTTAAAAAGCATAAGCCTATCTTTGCATAACACCCTGCAAAGAAAATTTGAGGGAAAAATCTTACTCTTAAAGGATATTATTTTCAATAATTAAATATTAAATATTTTTGATTGGTACAAAATAAAACAGAAATTTGGTAATCTGCTATTAGAATATTGAGAATTTAAGACAGAAAGTGCAGCCAATTATACATGCAAGCTTTTTGTAATATTTAAGGAATAACTAATATGGTGGTGTGCCAATAGGATTAGAGAAGCCCTCCACCAACCTCTGAGTGTCTTTTTTTCTTTTCTGTCTTGGAAACAGATAAAATTGGTAGCTATGCTCATCAATCTATTGAACAGTAGGAATTTATAACTCATGGTTTTGTGGTTAATTGGTTATAACAGAAATAGGAAATTATTACAAAGCTACCTCAATGTAGCAGCCAAATATATGTGTACATATGCATCACAAATGTTCACAGAATTGTAAATTGCTGAATTGCTCCAAAAGGCCTTCATGCACATTCTTGTAATCTCCCTGTAATCTGTTTCCGTGGAGTCTGGCCCCCTGCTGGGAAGGAGACCTGGGTGGCAAAAGGCCTGCCATACCAGCTTGCTGACAGGCAGGGGTCCAGTTCATACCCTGGTGAGCACATATTAGAAACATTTCATTCTCCATTCCATCCCTGTCCAACTGGTACTGCTGATTACTAGACAGTGAGCTGAGAGTGCTTCAGATGTTCCAGTCCTGCCAAAATGACCACAAACCCAAGGAATCCAGGGGAGCAATCCCAGAACATCAGTCAAAGAACATAGCTGTGTGGCAGTTTAGTGGACCAGAGCTGATAAGTTTGATTCTTTCAAAAGTAGATATTCAGCTACTGTTTTATACTCAGGGGTCACAATGCTTCTTATCAATCCAATGCTTACTTCTCTTTGCTAGGATAAAAAGTAATAGGATTTTCAAAAATAAGTTAAATGTCTTATGTATATACATATTAAAATATTTTAGTAGCCATTAGTAATGATAATAATTTTAATTTTTAAATATATTATCTTTCTCATCACTGTGTTCTATTTTTTATGAGTGAGTTATAATTGAAAAAGTGTACTGTGTTTAATTACTAAGAACCTTCTAGCACTAAAGATAAAAACATATACTTTTAATGAAAAATTAAATGTTAATACTATTTTGACAGATTTAACAGCCAACTGTCATCAAGTAATAATAATAGCAAAACTATCCATTAGTAAAACTATACAATGTTTAATATGCAAGGAGAACTTTTGAGATCATACCCATTTCCCATTTTTTATAGGTGGGATTAGGTGAAGTCTCGGGGTAGTTTTGATTTGCCTCTCTCTGATTGATTAACAAATTCAGCAAAGTGTCTGCATACAAAATCAATCTTAAAAAATCAGAAACTTCCCTGTATGCCAACCATATACCGCTGAAAAAGAAATCCAGAAAACAATTATACTCACAATAGCATCCCGAAAAATAAAATACTTAGGGATAAGCCTAACCAAGGAGGTAAAAGACCTCTATAAGGAAAACTATAAAAAGATGAAAAAAGAAGATCTTAGAAGATGGAAAGATGTTCCATGCTCTTAAATAAGCAGAATAAATATCATCAAAATGGCCATTCTCCCAAAAGTGAGCTACAGATTCAATGTGATATCCATTAAGTTACCAAGGTCACTGCTCACAGATAGAAAAATCAGTCCTTAAATTCATTTGGAACAACAAAAAACCCAGAATAGCCAAAGTAGTTCTTAGCAGTAAGAACCATGCAGGAAACATCACAATACTTGACTTCAAACTATACTACAAAGCCACAGTAATTAAAACAGCATGGTATTGGCACAAAAACAGATACATAGACCATGGTGCAGAGTAAGAAGCCTCAGAAACAAACCCACATACTTATAGTCAACTGATTTTTTACAAAGGAGCCTAAGGTGTTTGTATTTATTAGAAGAAAATAATAGGCCGGGCATAACACACACTTGTGATACCAGTACTTGTGAGACTGAGACAGGAGTATCTCAGGTTTGAAGATGGCCATAGCAAGTAGTGAGACTCTCATCAATCTAGGGAGATCCTGTTTCAAAATAAAAATAAAAAACAGGGCTGGGAGTGAAATTCAGAGGTAGAATGCCTCTGGATTCAATCCCCAGTACCACACAAATAATCATAATCATAATCATAATCATAATCATAATCATAATAATAAAATAAGGCTTTTTAATCTTTTATACAACTACCATTTATGACACATACTACATAAAATTTTATTTAGTGTAATTAAGTAGAAAGAGAGAAATTTTGTTTCTACATAGAAAAAAAGTTGGGGATTGTTGAGAATAGTATGCAAAGAGTTGTGTGCATATATGTTTTTAGCACATTGACCCTCACTATCATTTATAATTACAATACAATAATAAAATTTTAAAAAATTAAAAATTATGGTATGCACCTCTATGAAGGTATCACTACCAATGTCACTGTTACGTACAAGGAGGGGTAGCAGGGTGGGACCTGAGGGGAAACACATAAAGACCTGTTTGTATGTTTGTCTGTATGACTTTGAACCTCACTAAGATGTATAATTATAATACACCAATAAATTACTTTCTAAAACTATATGTATAGAAGTATTTATAGTTATTATAAATATATAATATATATGCTATTATTTATATAGGCAATAATAACACTAACTTAAAATTTACATTTTTTTTTGTTTGAGGGAAAATGGAAACCAGTTAAAAAGTATAAACATTCTATAATTTTTTAGATGAACTCCTATTAAATAGACTCTCCTTGAATTTTAAAATACCTTTGAAAACATTTAAACTTCTCTTGACATTTTCTTGCTTTTTAATAGATGAGGAGCTTTTCTCAGGAATGTATATAGATTTCATGGGGACAGATGCTGCTATTTTTCGAAGTTTAACCAAGAGGAATGCAGTCAGAACTGATCAACACAATTCGAAATGGCTAAGTGGTAAGAAAATATTTTATGCATATTTTCCTTTGATATTATGCTTTAAGTTAACATTAATTCTGTGATGACAACTGGGAATAATAGTTAAAAACCACATAATCAGGCTATGACATAAATAATGTTAATTCTGCACTCTATGATTTAAAATATTTAGGATAGCTGGGAGTGGTGGCACGTGCTTGTAACCCCAGTACTTGGGAGGCTGAGACAGGATGATCTGGGTTCGCAGCCAGCCTCAGCTACTTAGTGAGGCCTCTGCTACTAAGTGAGACCCTGTTTCAAAATAAAGAATAAAAATAGGGCTGGGGATGTAGCTCAGAGGTAGAATGCCCCTGGGTTCAATCCCCAGCACTGCAATAAATAAATAAATAAATAAATAAATAAATAAATAAATAAATAAATAAATAAATATTTAGGATAAACAAATGAAAAATCTCGTCCTTCATATTCCAGTTCCCTAATTTATTAACCATCAAACAGTTGTCACAGGAAGATGAATAAAAAGTGACAGTACCCAAACATCTTCTCCAGATGTTCAATGGTTACATGTTACATTTAGATATACTTTTTATTTCATTTTAATTCTTGTTTCTTTTAATAAAACCAAATCTAAAAATTGTCCTAAATGTATGACACTTAGCTATATTGATAAGTTATATTTAGGAACTCTTTCTATTTGTCTTATACTTAAATTTTAAGATTTTAAAACATATTTTTTTTTAACATTTGACTAATATTCACTAGTTATTATGGGCGTGATAGTTTTGTGATTATCATTGTCCAACTGTTTCACATTCTTGGGGTCATATGGAATTTTCATTAAAAAGGACACTCGTTTGATTTTACTGTATGATTCCAATCGGTCGCTGTTGTTAAGACGAGGAGGAAACCACTAGGATCTTTGTCATTTCATCCTGAGGAACATTTCAAGCTGACTCTAAATTTGGCGCTTCACTTAACATTGCATAGTGAAGCATGAATCACCACGTTAAGCATCTCATTTCACTGATAGAGCAGTACAAGAAAGCATTGATTGTCCATTTACTTCTTCAAATTATTCCTCCAGTACATCTGGAAATAGAACATTCTAAATGTTACTTTGTTCTTGAAAAAGGGAAACTCTGTATGTCTTTAAATGACTGCATTTTTTTTTCCTTGAGAAGTTTCTCCTTCATTTCATTTGCTGTGTTTTAAGAAAAATGTGTTTTTCAGATTTTGGACTCCCCACTCCTCATTCTGCTTCAATGAGTTTGAGTTTGTGTGCACTAGATTGAAAACCACACTTTGAAAAACAAACATTTTTTCAATAAAACAACCATCAGATTCCATGGGAAATAACCAGTAGAAGAGCTTTTCAATTTTTAAAAACTCATCAGTGCACAAAGGATTTTTGCAATGACTGCACTTCCAAAATGTGTTGCAGACAGAGAAAGAAGTATTACGTTATAACTGTACTTTGTGGTACTTAACATTCCAAATGTGATATATTGAAGGGAATACAATCACTGCTCTTTGAAATGTTGCCTATGAACTATTCTTCTATACCAAGATGGGGAAGGCATGTGCCTGTGGTCCAGTTGGAAGAGCTGCAGATGGATTTTCATCATGAGTCTAGTCTTTATATATTTTTTTCAGAACCTATGTTTGTGGATGCACATGTCATCCCAGATGGCACTGATCCCAATGATGCCAAGGTGTACTTCTTCTTCAAAGAAAAGCTGACTGACAATAACAGGAGCACAAAGCAGATCCATTCCATGATCGCTAGGATATGTCCCGTAAGTGTTACTGCTGCTCTCATTTGGAGAGAAGACTTCAAATTATATTAATAACTTTCCCAGTAGTTCATCTTCATGCTTTCATTATCAACTATTACAAAGGAATACTGAGAAAAGATCTTTAGTATAATGTGTATTTGCAGCAGCCATATGAGATAAGAATACACTATTTTATTAAAAAAAATCATTCACAGAAATATTTTGGTTGTGGTTTTAAACAGGTAAACAGTTTTGACTAATTTTTCCTTATCTATTAATGCATTGGTATTCACACAAATAGCTAAACTGTTAACTAAAGAAAAAAAGAATTATTTTTAATAAAATACAACCAAGTCAGGTGTGATGACACATGGCTATAATCCCAGTATTTGGGAGGCTGAGACAAGAGGATCTCAGGTTCAAAGCCAGCTAGTGAGGACTTCAGCAACATTGCAAGAGCATGTTTTAAAATTTGAAAAAATAATAAAATAGGGCTGGGGGTATAGCTCAGAGGTAGAGTGCCCATGGGTTCAATCCCCAGTACCACCAAAAAGAAAAAAAAATGCAGCTAAATCTCACTAGAAGATAATTACTGTGGAATAATAGTGAAAATTCAGAAATGCTTTAGAAATACAGTTCAATTTATAAGGAGTAAACCCACATAGCACCAAAAAATCCATGATGTTTTCTCATGCAGGAGTTCCGTAGACTTGCACTGACTTATTTATGATTGGCATTCTATGTGAAAAAAGTATAATTCTTAAAATGTTTAGTGTTGATTCATCTTTAAATATTGCAATATTCCACTGATCAGAGCTCAGCTGTTTCTCAATCATTTGGAACATGATAGCAACGCCAACAGAAGAAGTGAAAGGCATCTAGACACAGACAAGGAAAGACACCAGGAGACTGTGAATGATCCAAGTGCCAGTGCTCTGTCTTGGCCAGATATATATATATCTATAAATATATAGATATAATATATATCTATAAATATATAATATATATAATATATATAAATATATAAATTTATATTTATAAATATAAATCATTTGATTAAGAACACCAAGGATTAAGTGTCAATGGATATAAATGAAATAGGAAAAATAGAACTCTCTGGCACTATTTGGTGTAAGGATGTGCCCACTCTTCTGACCACAGGAGAGTCTCCCACTCTCACTGTATAAAATGATTTTTGTTCATATTAAAGACAATAAACTATCAAGAAAAGGCAAATTAAATTATTTATTCTTAATTCATATATCAATCTTTATTCATACATTTTATGAATACTTCTATCATATATTGTTAAAATTAGGGCATATATTTGTTAACCCAATTTATTAATTTCTAGCTGATTAAGAATAAAGGTACAAAGATAGCTCTTTTATAAAACACTATAAACCTTAAGAATTTTTCTTAAACTATTACTATGCAGATGTGGTTATCATTTCTATTCTTCAGATTATAATAAATCCTGAAGTAATTATTAGAGTCCACAATGATTTTTTTTTTCATTTTTCAAAACTACATTTATTTTTTGTTCTTTATTGATTGCACTGTTAAGACCTTCAGTACACTGATGAATTAAGAAATTGTTGTCTTATTTTATAGAGAGTAGAAAAAGAGGATTGATGTGTAACTTGCTTTATAAAGGCAGCATTATCTTGACAGTAAAATTTCATAAGGACATCATGTTGAAATTTCAATGCACTTCAATATTGTAAGTAACCAGAGTTATGTTTACAAAATGGTTTCAGAATGACACTGGAGGACTGCGTAGCCTTGTCAACAAGTGGACTACCTTCCTAAAGGCGAGGCTGGTATGCTCCGTCACAGATGAAGACGGCCCAGAAACACATTTCGATGAATTAGGTACGTAGATGTGAAATTGGTCCATGTTTCTGAAAGAGATCTTGTAAGTTTCATATATTCTAACAGCCTCTCAGGAGAGATGTATCTCCAATGAATATTTTCAGCATAAATAATGCACCAATTTGAATTAATGATCCAGATACCATTCATAAATTTCTTTCCTAATCTATTTTGCCCAAGTGCACAAATATTTAGTTCATTGAATTTACTATAATATATGAATGAGTGTGTATGTGTGTACACGTGTGTGGGGAAGTACTTCCATAATTTCTCTATAGGTAATGATATCAGCTTTTACAGTTTACATTAAAATATCTAATATTCTGATTTAAAATCAAGTTGTACAATAGTACAGCTATGTATCTTTAATAACGCAGCCAATGGCCAGAAAGAGTTGAGATGAAAAAGTGTCAAAGTAGAAATACAGAAACATGAGCTCTCATCTTCCTTCTGCCTGTTGACCCCCACACTAAGTCTTCCCAGTATGACATGAGGAGGCTTGTACCTTCTAGTTCCATAAGTCTAAGAGTCTGATTCTTTTTCTACCAAAGAACAGATCTCTTTATAGAAATAACTAGGTATGCATCATAGTGTCATATGTATATAGTGCCATTTAAAAATGACTTTTGTTTTCATCCACTAAAATGTAAAGTACTGGTTATTTTCAGATTTTTGAGGTGGATGATGAGCTAAGCAATAAAACAGAATTACAGTATGAAAAAAAAATTATGGTTCTAACAGTTATAAATGTGAAATAGATCATTGTTCTCAAAAGCCATTATGTTGATCATGCAAACAAAAATTTCTTTATCAGCTTTATCAGGAAAGGCCTAGTCACTCTTTATTCCTCCCCACAAATTGCAAGTGTGTTTATGTTTCAGTCTTTCATGTGTTTGTTTTTTGTTTTTTTCACAAGAGCTAGACACTGTCAGCTTTTATTCATATATGGAAAGGCAAATAATTATTTCTTCAGAGGTACTAAATTCATTGTTAATTTTGAATACATTTTTTTTGTATTCCTCAGCAAGAATTGTATTTGCAAGATTATAAGTAAATCAAGGCTTTACTTATAATCATTGCGAATGATTATTAATTGGATTTTTAAATCAGAAATATAACTTCAAGTTCTGTTATTTGTTACTGTAGTTTGTTATGCATACTTTGTCTTTGCTTTAATATATTGTAACTGTCTTATTGTTAGAACTATTTGTTAAATAAAAATATCACTAGCAAATTTGAGCTAAGTCAAATTCAATTTATTTTATATAAAAAACTCACTGAAAAAGTTTTTATTCATGTTTCAACTTCTAACCCTAGGTTAAAAAGATATTTATATTTGTAATATTTTTTAAATTTAAAAAGCTAATATTTTATCCTCAAAAGATATTTAGAAAATATAAAAGCAAAGATGCAACAGGAAAATTTATTCAGCTTTGCTACCCAGGATCTCTCATGGCTAATCTTTTCCTTCTAATTTTGGTGTGCAGTTTTAAGATTTACCTAGTTCTAGACTATTTTATATACCATTGTGTTTTTTCCAATTAATATTAAATCATTAGTCTGGTTTCTACAGAAATAGCAAAGCTTCATAAATCCTATTAATGTCTGTATTATTTAAATTACTATGTGTTTATCATGTAGTTGTTTCCAATTTATAATTATGCTCCAAATAAACCTTTCACAGTAGTATTTTTGGTAATTGAGATTATTTCCTTAGGATAATTTAAACAAATACAGTAAATATTTGGGAATTTTAAAGAGCAACATTTTCCTTTTTATAGAGGACGTGTTTCTGCTGGAGACTGATAACCCAAGGACAGCACTGGTGTATGGCATTTTTACAGCATCAAGGTAATTATTAAGCCACTTTACTCTATGAGTTAAAAAGCAAGCTTTAGTAAGTAATAGTAATTATTTTAAGCATTTTCTCTCTAACTTTTACATAGCGTTTGAGATGCAGTCCTCCCATTTTATTTACTTCTGACAGATTATAAATATATATGCTTGAGCTGAACAAATTCTACTTTTTTTTTAAACCCATGGACATTCTACCTCTGAGCTACATCCCCAGTCTCTCCCCCCCTCCCCTTTTTTTCCCCACTTTGAAACAGAATTTCTGTTGGGCATGGTGACACATGCCTGCAATCCCAGAACTTGGGAGGTTGAAACAGGAGAATCACAGTTTCAAGGACAGCCTCAGCAAATGTGAGACTCTCATTAACCTAGCAAGACCCTTTTTCAAAATAAAAAGTAAAACTGGAGGTTAAGCTCTGTGGTAGAATGCCTCTGGGCTCAATCTCCAGTACAAAAAACAAACAAACAAAAACAACAACAACAACAATAACAAAAAATAAACAGGGTCTCATTAAGTTGCTGAGGGCCTCACTAAGTTTTGGAGGCTAGCTTCAAACCTGTGATCCTCCTGGCTCAGCCCCTGAAGGACAGGGATCACAGATGTGTGCCTCCAGGCCCCGATAAATAAACACTTTTGAAATACTTTGTACGGGGTATTTGTAATGATTGCATGCTATTCTTCTCAAAGAAATGGAAATATGAATTATAGTGGAGAAATGAAGTATGTAAGATGTTTCATTTTAAGGAAATAATCTGAAAACTGTTAATTCGAATAAAACCTTTGGAATTTTTGTTGTTTTTATTGCTGGAAGCAAGGGGTATATTTCTTACCTGGATTTTGACAGTGGTAATACAAGTATACATATATGTCCAAACTCACCAAATTATATACATTAATTGTGCAGTTTTTGTATATAAATTATACTTCAGTAAAACTGGAAAAAAATTGTCATTCATATCAAAATAATTTTTCATTTATTTCTGGAACAATCTAAAATGATGACTAGAAAAAACTGAATCAGGTTTTATATTCTATAATATGATAGTATTTCATATATTTCAAAATAGGTTTAATATTTTCTAGTTTTTCTGGAATGCCAATCTCAATTATTATATATTTATATAGGAAAACACTCACATTAAAATTATTTTAGTACAGAAAGATATGTTTGCTTGATGAGATTTATTTCAAAATTAAACGATGTCATGAATTGATAGCAATTTGAAATAGTAATTAATATTTTTAAATAAAACAATCAGTAAATTTTGTTATTCTTGAAATATGCTAGTTAGCAACTTGTTTTCCTATTTTTGGAAACATTGAGAACTTTGCTATTATTTATTATTGTTTATTATCTCCATGGATAAATCCAATATCCTAATGCTTTCTGTATCAATGCCTAATTTGAAAACAGTAGAAGTTTTTCAAATTTATACATATGTATCATACCATTCAACTTTCCCTGATGAAATATAACTACATTTTTATCATTAACTTCATCCTGTTTTTAAAATTACAATATACTTTTTAAATAATAAAATGAACTATTTCTGTGTTTATTTTTCAGCTCAGTTTTTAAAGGATCAGCAGTTTGTGTGTATCATTTATCTGATATACAGACTGTGTTTAATGGGCCTTTTGCCCACAAAGAGGGGCCCAATCATCAGCTGATTTCCTATCAGGGTAGAATCCCATACCCTCGCCCTGGAACTGTAAGTTTCTTTGTTATCATACCTTTAAAAACATCATTTAACAAGAAGAAACTATGTTGGCATTTATTAAATACATCCATGGACCCACTGTGTGCTTATAATTTTTCTAACTTAAGGGTTTCCTGATTTGGGGGCTTTATAATATGTCACCTATGTTACAGAATATTCTACAAATTCTAAGTGCTCTTGCTAATAAAATCTCATTTAGATTCAAAAGAATTGTGCAAGTCAAACAGGGCAGAGCTATTTTCTAATTATAAAAATATAGAAACTAACTTCAGAAGTGTTAACTTTTCAGTGAAAGCTTAAGAATTTGAAAGCTAGTTGATTTTCACAACACTTGTATATAAAGAAACCTCATTTACCTCATTTGTTTTAATGAAGGACTAAAATGAGAATTAATTTAGAGATAACTTATATGGAGATATTTCAATTTTAGGCATGCATTTAATTAAAATTATGTGATATTTCAATTTTTTGGCATGCATTTAGTTAAATGTTATGTGATTTGAAAGAAAATGTTTGTTATGTTTGAACAAATAATTATAATGAAAGTGATACTATAATGCAAGTAAAGTATTTATGCACCATAAAGTCATATACCATCTAGAACTATTTAACCATATCCAACTTTCTTTTTTTTATTGTAGTAATTCGTGCAATATAGCATACATCTTTGTTAAGTACAAGTTGTTAACAACATATTTGCACACAATTCTCATTTGACCCCTTCCCCAATTCCCACCCCATTCCCTCCCCCTCCCCCCCCTCAGGTTCACTTCAGTGAGTGACCTTGATATGCTTGTGTAAGTACATCATGTGCCTTAGGGTGTCCCTCTGCCCCATGCATCCACTACAATTAAATCAACTTCTTTGCTTATCGAGGATCTCTCCTTTTCATCTGGAGACCCTCCTATGCCCCATCTTCTCCCTAGCATATCCAACTTTCTAACTAGAAACCAACTGCACTAGAACTACTTGTTTTGAGGCATGGAATATATCTGTATCATGCAATATAAATAATATCAAGCAGTATATTGAAAGCTAACTTTTTCAACTGAGATATAGAAAGTGTACTGTCTGGATGGAATTGGACATTTTCTAGGACTTTGGTTAAAAATTCTACTTTTTTTTTTCATCTGACCTATAACGATGCTGCTTTCTAGAATACTGATTAGTTTTTACTTCTGTAAAATGTCATATTGTCTATCATTTGAGAGGTGATGTTACTCAACCTTCAAAAGAAATATAATCTTCCTATATTTCTGCATTTCTTACAGTAGGATTATAAATTATAGTAGTAGGTAGATGCAAATAATGAAGATTTTATAGCCAGGTGTGATGGCACGTCCTTGAAATTCTAGTACTTGAGAGGCTGAGCCAAGAGGAACACAGGTTTGAAGTCAGCCTCAGCAATTTAGGCCCTCAGCAACTTAGTGAGACCCGGTTTCAATAAAAAATATAAAAAGGGCTGGGGATATGGCTCAGTGGCAGAATAACCCTGGATTCAATCCCCAGTACCACACACACACAACACAGACACACACACACACACATACACACACACACACACACATACACACGACAATTTTTATGAAAAGATAGCATAACATTTATGTAAACAAATTGTTTTCTTTTTACTTAAAATTGAAATTCCCTTTCCTTGTATTCTTTCAAATATTCATCTCACATATTTACTCATTGTTTTGATTCCCTTAATTTTATGTTATAAAGAGTATATTTCTAACATATTTTGTACTCCTGTATTTTTCCAGTGTCATACATTATCTTGTTGTTAAGGTGCTTCTTCCCAAATAGGAAAAATCATTTGCTAAATCTTTAAAGAGACTATTTATTCAGAAAATTTAGAAAGTTTGAGTTTGGTACCCTGGATAGTAAGCTCAAAGATTAACCATTAATGTGTATTTTATGTAGAACAATTAACTTTTAATTAACTTTGGTAAAAGTATTAAAATTTGTTTATCTCTGAAAACATTATATTTTAAGAGTAATCATCTCTAACAACATGTCCTATCATAGAATTCTCAATACCTTTTAAATTATTTCTCCTTGATGCTTGCAGCTCAAAGGAAGATGGGTAAAATATTTATTTACTTTGTATAGCATTGATCTAGTCATAGTTTCATCTTAATACAGAAATCAGAAAGTGGTTATAAATGTATATGCTTTCAGCAATGATTTTTGTTTTGTTTTGTTTTGGGTTTTTTCGCGGTACTGGGGATTGAACCCAGGGGCATGCTACCTCTGAGCTACATCCCCAGCTCTATTTTTATTCTTTATTTTGAAAGGGGGTCTCACTAAGTTGTGGAGGGCCTCACTAAGTATCTGAGGCTGGCCGCAAACCAGTCTCAGTCTCCCAAATACTGGGATTAGAAGCCTGCACCACCACACCCAATTTACAATGATTCTTTTGAACATGTACATGAGATTTGTATGAGAACAACTAATTTGTAAACTCAACTCCCCACTCCCCCCCCCAAAAAAATAATAGAGAAACCCTGAGATAAAGCAACAAAGCAGACAGAAGAGATGTGTGTATGGTTATATCTTTTTGAGGCCTCAGGGTCCTGCCGGGTGGACTAGAACCACCTTGTGCCTGGCTGCTGGGTGCAGATTATGTACTTTATGTGTACTTCTTCTCAGTTGAGGACATCATGGTGGTAACTCCATATTAGCCATGATGGGAAAATTTACACTGTGGAAATTGGCTGATAAAACAAATCAGGGTGTTTGTTCCTGGAAGAAAAGCCACCTCTGGCCCCACCCATCAGGCTTTTTGCCTACAAAGGAACTTAAAAGCCTCTTTGACATATACGTAGAGCTCTGAGAATCACAGTGAGAAACCACTCATGTAGAGAAGCAATTTATTCTACATAATATATGAGTAGATCAGCTCTTTTTAGTAATACAAAATAAACCAATGCTAAATTAGAAGACTCTGCAAATGGTCCCACTGTTCACTATTTTTAAGTTCTTAAGAATGAGCACTTTCCCCCTATTCTAAAGCAATGTGGAATAAGCCAGGGCTTAGTGACACACATCTGGAACAGACTCCGTGAAAAAAGGGAGTAGTCGTACTTAAGACATATTTCTATAATGTGGTTTCTTACATCTGGTGTTGAGACCAGAACAGCTCCTTTAAATCAAGAAATTGTCAGATGAGTGATCTTTGGGAAATAAAAAATTCAGGGTGGGGGGGTGACCTGGCAGTCCTCCTGGAAAAGCGTCATTCCCTGAAGACTCATCCCTCCACCCTTCACCCAGCAAAACACCATGAAGTCAGCTCTCAGGCTCATCATGGCCAGTGGCTGTGTCTTCCCTGGGCTTCCTGCTCATGTGGCCGGGAGACCTGCAGCCAAGTGCCCCCAAGCATTCCATCGCCTCTAGGGTTAAGAATGCTGCCTCTGAAGTCCTCCCAGTGAAGGGTCAACTGTGATTGTCGTACTTTATTTCCCCACACAGTAGTCTGGTTGCCGGGTCAACTCCATAAATCTATGACTGCTTTCTTAAAGAAATGACACTGGCAGAAATCCTATACCCTCATTCTAATGCTCCCCGTAGATGCTTCTTTTAAAGCAGGGTTGATAGTTGTGTTAGCAAACATACAACCAGCTAGCTCCAGTCAGTAGGAGGAAGGCTGCCAATTGTGTCATAATGTTTTTCCATAAGCAATTCAAGTTTGTGGAAGAAACAGGACACCTTTGGTATGTTGCAAAGGGCAGCCAGAAACTGCCGGCTCTCTCTGTGGCTGAGCTAACATATTACATTATTCTGTTGCAACGTGTATAAACCTTCTGCAGAAGATTGTTTTTGTATATGCTGCATATGTCGTTAAGGCAAAACCTAATAAAAGTGTTCAACTTTAATATCTCTTTATAAATGTCACAGAACCATCTGATTCAGAACCCTGGGAATTACATACAGTTCCCCAAATACCTCAACCTCTGTTTACTCATTGCTAAACTTCTTTACTGACCCTGGTGGCCTTCAGTTCTCCACTATTCTAAATTCACTTAAAAATATTGGCTCTTAGGTATATATGACAACTGATCCTGGACTAACTCAGTTATTTATTTTATATTAGTTTCAAATTATTACTGTGTTCCTTAATTGTTATTTTGCTTTGGAGATGTCCATTTTCTTTATTAGATTACTGGTATCTACAACAGTGATTTCTTATTCTTATGCCCCTCTCAGGCATATCAAAATGCTTTTTGAAAAAAAAATGATATGCAAAGAATGGACATACATAGACACACACACACACATACACACACACACACACATATATGTATATATATTTATATATTAATATGTAACTTAATTTTGAAAATTTTCATAATGGAAGTATTAGGAGAAAATTGAAGAGAATCAGACGGCAGCAGATCCTTATGAATACCTCAGTATAGAAGTTAGGGAAGGGTAATAATTGTTGATACTTTCTTGACATGATTGTTCCCAGCATTTCACCTAACACTTTGGTAACACATCAAATTCCTCTACTTGAAGAAAAGAATGCTTACTGCTGCTGATAAACAGAAAGATAGAAGAACTGAAGAAAAACAAACACTTAAAGGAACAATTTATCCAAAATTACTTAATGACTATTTATAGAGCAAAATTAATCTTCCAGAGAATGAGACACTAGCCTAATTAATAGACAAAAGCTTTCGTTTTATGATGGCACATGGATTTTATGTTAACTGGAGGTCTCAACACATGGGCTTTACCATATCACAAGATGAGGAAAAAGTTACACATCTTATTTGTTTGGGGGAGTGTTCTGCTGTGCAGACTCACCAGTGTAGGTAGATTCTACAAAGGATAATCAATTTTATGCTTGTCACCATTTTGATCACTCATTCCACATCTTATCTGCTAAGTTTATACAATGAATCAATGGGAGAATTAATTCTTATCAAAAATAATTCTTTGGTAAATTTGAAAATAAACATATGCTAGGAGACACTTGTTTCTAAGGAAGAAGTTCTTTATATCACAAAAGTATCAAATGGGAGGTAATTGAATAAATGTAAAATCACTTATATGATTTAATTTGTTTGGGTTACCTTGTTTTATATCTATGGTTTTAAGCAGCCTAACCATAATATTTATGTGTATTTAAATTATCTTGAAGTAAAAGGCACAAAGTAGGTACTGATAATTTAGTAAGTTCATCATACTCTAATCTGTACTAGCTGGAAATTAATCAAATTGAGTAGTAATGTATGTTAACTTTGGATCTTTCCTGAACTTACAAATGAAAATGTTTGCAAATATTTAAGGAGATGTCTCAGTTTAACAAGCCATAATTAGTGGTGTTATACAAAGATCTGGAACTATTTAAGTTCCCCATGCATTGTTCTTTCCATATTTTCATTCAGTGAGCTGTGTATTTTCCCTTTTCCACTTTGTGTGAAGAATGAGGGTAGAAAACACCCATAATTCCATACTTTATACAAGTATGGAACACATTCATCGGCTTAGAACAACCTCAAATTAAATGTTTTGTCCTCATTTTGGTCTTCATTGTGGACAATTTATAAACATGTATATTTAAATACAAGTCTTTTTTCTTAAAAGAAAAAAAAAACCATATGAACCCCAGATAATGGAACAGGAATGAGAGGCTTGGTTTTTTTATTTGTCCCATTCTCTTTCCTTTGTTAAGTCATTTAATTGCTCCCTGTGCCTTTCTCCAAAAAGAGAACTATATTTACTGGTCCTAAAAAAAAGTTCTAGTAATACTAACTGGCCAATTTAGTCTGAGAAGGGTACTCATGCTGATGCAGTCATATTAGAAATCTGCTGAGATGTATTTGCAAATGTGACTCTGCCTGGAGACACTGACCCAAAAACACTAATGCCGTTGGTAGCTGTTGCAAGGGTTTGGCCCAGAGATTGCCATATTTTGTTTTACTCTGTGTGTGTGTGTGTGTGTGTGTGTGTGTGTGTGTGTGTGTGTGTTTATGTATGTAATTTTACCTTTGAGATATACCCCAGCCCTATTTTATTTGAAACAAGGTCTGTCCCATTAAGTTGCTGAGGGTGTTGCTAAATTACTAAGGCTGGCCTTGAACCTGTGATCCTCCTGTCTCAACTTCCCAAGTATTGAGATAACAGGTGTGTGCCATCAGGCCTGACATATTTTATTTTTTCAACTGAGTAAATATTAAAGATTTGGCAAAGTTCACACAGAATTCTGCATTTCTCTCTTCTGGTGAAATCTGTGAACCCTAGGCATATATTCCTGCATAGGCACAATCAACTGGAAATGTGGGTACATTGCCACCTTTAGATAAAGCATAACTTCCCAGTTGGTAACAGTCCCCACTATATCCTACTGTTTACTACTGATGCCACGCCCATTGCTATTGTTCAGGAAGCTTGCTTTCCTACTCCCTGTTTATGTCAAACCTCTTTAATGAGGATAAATGAAAAGTAGAACGGGGGGGGGTATGTGTTTCAAGAACAATATGGCAAAGTGGTTTTGTTTCTGGAAGTTGAGATATAGTCAGGCATTTATTAGGGTTAAGCAAGTAATGTTTGTAGGGTTAAAGTATTCAACAGCATTGCTCATATAACTTAACACTCAGCTCCTATTAGAGAGTGAGTTTGAGCTCCAAACTTCAGCAGTTTCCAGCTGGCTTCAAGCTTGGCCTTGGGTGCCCTATGAACGGAGCCTTCTCCTCAGGAGACCTTGTCAGGGTCCCTTTCCAGAACTGCTGAAGCTATCCAGCAGTCTGTTTTTAGCTCTCACTCTCACTTTCTGTTTACTCCTTTGGACTTGATGCTCTGAATCTCTCCTCTCCAGAGATGAGAACTGCTTCAAATTGCCCCTGTACCAAAATCGCAGGCCAGATAGAATGAATGATACAATTCATTTATACTTTGCCAAATATCTGCTATTACCACCTATGTTGTAGTTCTGACAGTAAAGCAATACGCAAAATAGACCCAGTTTCTATCAACACACAGGTTATGTTCTAGAGAGAAAGAGGAATGGACAATAAAGGTACAAGCAATTAATAGGTAAAGGGCTGTGAAGAAAAGTAGCACTCCAAGAAGACATGGACTGAAGATGGAGAGGGGGAACAATTTTTACGTGTCATCACCTTAAAGGAAGTAACTTTTGAACTGAGGACTGAATGAGACACTAGAGAAAGCCTAGAGTGGGCTGGGAAAGAGGATGTCAGACAGGTAACCTCGGGTGTCAGGATCATGGAGGGGAAGCACACTTGAAGTTCAGGAGCAACAAGAACTACAATGGGGGTGGTGGGCTCAGGCTGGATCACACAGGGACTTGTAGGTCATTCTAAGATGTTGGGGTTAAATCCTCAGGTTACTGGACATGACTGAAGTTTTTTCTAGGGAGAAATGATCAAAACTAATTTACCACATCCAGTACAAGCTGTAACTTCTGAGACCCCTCTTAAGAAGGGAGATCAGATGCAACAAAACTCTTATAGAGTTCCCATTGAATTTGTTAGTGACTAGTTTATTTAAACTAACAGCAGCATTAGATTGTACCCACATATGATTTTTTGTTTTGTATGATTTCTGGCATAAAATTAGAGATAGGAAAGTGATAGATAAGTACAGTGTTAATTATATGCAAAATGGCATCAGTTTCTCTCTGAAAGCAGAGTGGATAAGCGGATGTTACTTTATTCAGAGATTAAATCAACATGTTTTTATATTGATTTCCTGCATACACCTATGTAGAAGATTAATATAAAAACATATTTATTTTCTTCTCAACGAATATTCAATAATTTTAAAACAACTGACACTTCTAAGTATTTTGAAAAAGAGATGTCTCTTGAGTATTACTAAAATAAGGTAACTTTTAATTAATGTGGTTTTATATACATTTTTTCCAGTGCCCAGGAGGAGCATTTACACCCAATATGCGGACCACCAAGGAGTTCCCAGATGATGTTGTCACTTTTATTCGGAACCATCCTCTCATGTACAATTCCATCTACCCAATCCACAAAAGGCCTTTGATTGTTCGCATAGGCACTGACTACAAGTACACAAAGATAGCTGTGGATCGAGTAAATGCTGCTGATGGTCGATACCATGTCCTGTTTCTTGGGACAGGTAAGTTTTTCAGTTGAAGCTATTCTTTAAAAGGGTGTACTATGAGCCCAGCATGGTGGCGCATGCTTGTAATCCCAGTACTTGGGAGGCTGAGACAGGAAGATCACAGGTTCGTGGCCAGCTTCAGCTACTTAGTAAAATCCTCTGCAACTTAGTGAGACCCTGTTTCAAAATAAATAATAGAAAATAGAGCTGAGGGTGTAGTCCAAAGGTAGAATGCCTCTGGGTTCAATCCCCAGTACCACAAAAAATAAATAAAATGAATAAATAAGTAAATAAATAAATAAATAAATAAAACTGTGTGCTGTAATACAGGTCATAGATTAGGACTATGATAATAAAACTAGAAAGACTCCAGTGTTCAATTCTGTCTGGCTTTTAGTGAGGTATTTAATTTCTCTATGCCTCAGTTTTCACATCTGTAAATGGAGCTAATAAAGTAGATTACAGAGTTGTTGTGAGGAAAAAATAATATATCAAAATATCTAAAATAATATAGCAAAATAAAATAGCAAAATATCTAGAACACACTAAATCAAATTAAAAATAATGAGCTGAATTAAGGGCTGGGAAGAACTTTTAAGTATGGATAAGTATTCTTCTGAAATAAACCAAAATCTATGACTTCTTGATACCTGGGGCTGTTTTCTAAGGGTAATTATAATGATAGTATATTCAATATAAAATTTGCAAGCAAATTTAACTTGAATATAGATAGGTTTTCTGAAAAAAACCAATGCTACTATTTTAATACATTCACAATTCTAATTTGTCAGTTTATTTTTAACAGAAGTTGAGTGAAAATACTCTTGTTTATAGACTTAGCCTGAGAAGTTGTGTTTTATAATAGTGGTTCTCAAAGTGTGATCCTCAAGCCAGGCATGATGGCGCATGCTTGTAATCCCAGTACTTGGGAGACTGAGACAGGAAGATCTGAGTTCGCAGCCAGTCTCAGCTGCTTAGTGAGGCCCTCCACAACTTAGTGAAACCCTGTTTCAAAATAAAAAATAAAAAATAGGACTGGGGATGTTGTAGCTTGAAGGTAGAATGCCCCTCGGTTCCATCCCTAGTACCACACACACACACACACACACACACACACACACACACAAAAGTGTGATCCTTAGACTAGCAAAATCAGTGTGACTGAGGACTTGATAGAAATACAAAATTCCAGGCCCCACCTCAGGCATCCTAAGGATGAGTCCCAGCAGTCTTCATTTTAACAAGCCATTCTAATAATTCTAATGTACCCTACAGTTTGAGAATCACTGTACAAGGGAAATAAACCTTGTATTACTGGTTGGGCAGTATAAAAAACACATTTCTATGTCTGGCTTACTTTATTTAACATAACACCCTCTAGGTTCATCCATATTGTTGCAAACGACAGAATTTCACACGTCCCTGACTACCCTTCAGCAATGGTAAAATCTCATACTTGCCTTATTATGAGAACTACTCCATGAAAAATGCTAGCTTCTCTTATAATTTAGGAAACAGACATAAAAGATGTCTGTAAAAGTCATTATAAAATATGATAGTAATGGAAGATGTATTCTGAATTAAAGAATGAGTTGTGCTCAGACTTCAACTGATTTAAAAAATGTGGTTACCATTTCTTGGATAAATAAAATTTCCAAAGTGTGTTTTTCTTATTACCTTTCTTATTTTATTCCTTTTTATTCTTATACTGAAAACCTCAGATCTGAATCTTTCATTCTCACACAATTTCAGCTTGAAATTTCAGAATCTTCTAAAATGTACTGTTTGGCATCCTCATCCATGCTTGGTCATATCTGAGTTTTCCTTGGACCCCCTCTTTGCCCAAAGCTGAGGAATCACCCCTCCTTCCCAGGCTAAGGATTCCTCATCCTGTTCTCAAGTTTTATCCCTGCCATCCTGCCTTCTACAAAACCTCTTACCAATTATATTCTTTTCACTTTATTCTTTCATTTTATTTTGCAGTGAATCTTGGCTTAGAAATCTTGTGCTAGGATATAACATTAGTTGTACATTTTTTGTCCACTGCTACTTCTACTCGACTCCTGATTATCTCAGGGTCTTGAATTTTCCCATGATAAGAAAATACAGTCATTTAAGCAGTTCAATACCTCTGTCCTCTTTACATTATTTTACCTTATAGACTCTCTCTTTGCCCATTGTTCATTAGCAGGCTTCCCTGCCTGTAAGTGTGGGTAGATCCAGAAGTTCTGTCCACAATCCTCTTCTTTTTGTATAGTCTTTGGCCATCTCATTTATTCATTTAGCTTCTCCTGTCTATTCTTTGGAAACAAATAAAAAATATGTGTCATTAGTTCTTGCCATTTCCTAAGCTCAGTATTTGAATTTACAATTTACTGGTAGATAAGATGCATTGTGTAGCCCATTAACATTTCAAACATCATGCTTCAAACTCAATTTATCCTCTTCTGGGGCTTTCTACCAAGCACTTAATCCAATATCCCATATTTGTATTCACTTCTGCACATTCCTTTCAAGTCTCTATTTCTCCAATTTCTCTTGAGGCATAGCTCTAGCCCTGGTTAGCTCAATAAATATTTGTCAAGGTAAATTAAAAAATCATAACTATGTCCATTGTTACTTATGTATTATAACAAATTCATAAGTGCCTGTGAAAGCAAACCTTCATTTGCATATAAGCCATGCTCTCTAAAAATGTAGAATCCATGTAAATGACTAGGAAGAATTCTTTTCAATTCAGCTCAGTTCATCCAACATAGAGTTTGTCTTTTTAAAAAGTACTCTTCCCCCAAAGCAAAGTAGTAATTTAGTCTCACCTCTTCCTAATGTGTCTATTACCCTGGGGGGGGGGGGTGATTTTCTTTTTTTTTTTTTTAAGCTTGTCTTAAAGGTGGACTTGATGACACAATTTGCTTTTTTCATGAGAATCTACATAAAATATGTAGATTTCATGGATGGTATTCTCAAGCTTTTTAAAACTGTTCAGTAGTGTTTATCCAGATAGAAGACAGCAAGAAACATGCTTTTGCACAAAATCTTTGGCTTTTCTTACCACATAAGTTCCTGGCACTTTTACATAGACTTTTTATGTTGGTATTTAAACACTTGTGTCATTTTCAAAAACAGCATTCAGACACATGGTTTGAATTGTAGTGGGAAGCTTCAGTAATGATTGCTTACAAAGCCTCATGAGTGTCTTGAGAAATCTGTCCTCATAGGAAAATGCATGCCATGGCCATGCCTCTGCCAATAACATCCTTCTGAAGAGATGGGGACTAATTCATCCATTGATCCTTGGCCAAATTGTCATGCCAGACTGCACCCTACCTTTTAAACAGAGATTTCAGTTTATCTGAAACTCTATTAACAAATATATTTATATAAAATATTTGTTGTCCAAGTAGTTCTTGGATTTCTCAGATTACAAAAAGAGTTGGGCTTGTCTGTCACTAAGCTGGAACCATATAGTCTTTTTTCAGAAATGGCTTTTGGGAGAATCAGAGGCCATTGTCCCAGGATTTCTTGGCCTCATATATTTAAAGAGAAGAATAGCATTTCTTGGGTGCTGCCAAATTCCCAAGAAAAAGAAGCCATTCTGCTGTTATAAATAGATAATGATGCTCCGATCTGGCCACAATGAGGGAAGCTTCCATCATGGCTTCTCTTCTTCTGTATCATCTTGACACATTTGAGACATTCAGGGAATTCAGTGAAAGCATCAGTTGTCAAGGAAAAAGCCACAGGGAAAATTTATATGACAGTTCATTGGAATGTAAGTAGGATATAATGTAACTGTATCCAAGAGGAATCTTATGGATGATTTTGTAGCTCACAAAATTTCCATGGTAGTTGTGTGGGCTCAATTCCTGGTAACTCTTATAATTAGCTCATTATCATTATAGTTTATAACTGTGTCTGAGTCTGAAATGCTAGTAATCGGGCCTTTTATGCTCATAGGTTCACTTCAGATACCAGATGCCAAGCAAAATAAATAAACAAATGTAAAAGAAGAGAAAAGGAGGAGGGGAGGAAAGGTGGGAGAGGGGGATATTTATTCTCTTATCTTTTATTTCTTAACAGTTTACTTTGTCAATAACTAGCCTGAGACTTGTCCGGCCATAACCTATGGACTGAACCTAGTCCACTGCATGTTCTGTATGATACATAAGACAAGAATGTTCTTTTGTATTGTTAGAGGGTTAAAAAATTAAAATATTTAATGAGTAGGGAAATTAAAAGAGTTTTAGATTCCAGTGTTCATCAAGTTTTATTAGAACACACCCACACCCATTCATTTACATATAGTCTATAGCTCTTTTTGTGCTATAATGGCAGACTTGAGTAGTTGCAACAGAGACCTATAGTCCGCAATGCCTAGAATATATATTGCTTGGCCTTTTTTGGAAAAAGTTTACTGACCTCTGTTTTGGTAGGTGATTGTAAAAGTTTTGTAAATTTAATCTTCTTAAACAGGCTATTTCCTAATATGTAGAGGTAGTATGGAAATTTATAGTGTTGCCTCAAATAAATATTCCTCCTTTCATCTTGAATGAAAAATACCTTACTATTTTATTAAAATTTAAACTGGAAGTCAAGTATACTTAATTATACTCTCAGTCATTCCTGCTACTACTCCTTCTGAGAAAGATCATGGTTGAAAAAAACTACACACACACACACACACACATAGACATATATATATATATCAGTGCTTTGTTTTATTCCATCATGTTTGTTCAATTTCTTTCTCTCTTTTTTAATCTTTAGGCGGGGCTATAAAGCAGCAAGTCAGGGCTCTCACAGGATTAACATTTCTATTTTAACTTTGCCACCTACTGTGTACATCTAGACGACTTGTCAAAGCTGACTGTATTATACAGTTAAGAGATTTTTGCCTTGTTTTCCTTTTACTTCTGGAGTTATAAAAATGTTTAAGTGTCTGGGTCAGGTTCAGACACATTCTGTAAATTCTATTTTTCGCATGAATCATTATAACATGTGACTTTTGACTGAAGAGCAAGAGTATTCCTGTGAATGAGTGTGAAAGGTTTAGGAAGGCTTAATGTCATGATGTTTTAATGCAGGGCTGATACATGGGGGGCTTTTGCCAAACTCTTATAATTCAGTGTACACTGCTCCAGACTTCTTACTCACTTCCGTTTAACCAAGTGAGTATTATGTTGGAAGTTTGGCTCCAGTGAGACTTGAAAGTGTTGAGTTTTGAAGTGTGTGCCACATATGTGACTAAAGCCTTAAAGTGCTCGCCTTGCAGCCCTAGAGGATAACCGGCTTCCTGGTAACTTAGCTGTTCTGGCAGTTGAAACTCTTGGAAATGGCACACTTAGTGAACTGAGGATCCGGAATTCTGATTTGCAAAGAACTCCCTAAAATGCTCCATGTAAAACTGATAGCATTTGAAGTTCAGAAACTACTGTCAGTTGGAAGCTGTGCACCAATGTCACTCTAAGGATGATAACTAGATTCCCCCTTCACTTAGAAGTAGGCAGCAAATCTCTTCGTAAGTCACTAGTTTTTAATAACATGTGGGTCACTGCTTTCCAAAGCAGAATCTAGAAACTTCTGAGAGTTTACCACAGATTCTGCAGGGATTTTCACAGCAGGCCATACTAGCGGGACAGAGTAGATCATGGCTGAATTGATGGGAGAAAAATGATAAATCGTGGTGTCATGACTGCTTGATCATGTAGAAGAGTAACAAAAAGGGAGACATGAAAAGAAAAAAAAAATAACAAAAAAGGAAGATAACACATAAATGTTCTCATTTAACTATTATCTTAAAAAGACAATTTAAATAAGCATTGTAGTTTATTGCTGAAAAATATTTCAAAAAGCAGAATTATTTTCTTTTAAGATACTTTTCAGAAATATTCTTTAGGGATGGTATAAAGTCATATAAACTGTTTCATAAACTGCAGTATTGCTACGCTGTTTAAATTACCCCTGTACTCACTCACTATTCTACTTTTCAGGCAAATAAGTATAATTTTTCAAGCTTTTGAAGTATTTTATTGTTATGATGATACTAACTTTGAAGGTATGTTATATGGATTATCTCTTCCAACCCCTGTAAACATACTTTGAGGAGATGTAAAAATGTAGCACCACGGGGACAGAAGTACTTTCTGATTTATTCATTGTTGTGGCTGCAGAAGCTCAATTAATGCATCACTCAAAATAACTGCTCAATAGCTATTATTTGAATGAATGCATGAATGATTTGCACTTCCTATGGTCCACTGTGATCTGCTGGAAATCTCAGATAAGTTAAGGTCATGGATTTTTAATAAAGGATACAGCCAGAACACAAATCCATCTGATTTCACATTCTAAACATTTACCCTCTTCACATTCCTGTCCATTTGCCATTGCTGCTTTGCATTATTTTCCTTTAATGAAGTGAATTTCATTTAATTTTCTCATTTTACTATGATCTAAATGTTTTATCCCCACATGTCAGGATAATGGTGCTGATGTGTTGATACTCAACTTAGCCCTGACATTCCTTCATCTGAGTGACATCACTCACTTAACCCCTCCACATGTTGTCACCAAGTCTTACATGTGAACAAGATGTATCTTAGAAGGCGACAGAGAAGATTTGGACAACCTCTGACTTGCAATAGACTGCATTTGTGTGTGTGAACTAACTAACTAAACTAGAATTTAGCCTTTGGATTTGTTACGTATTCATGAGTTACCTTTTTTAGAAATGAAGGAGGTAAACATTTTGGGGAAAGGGGAAGAATGCAAAAAAGAAAGTAGAACTTCACTTTAGCTCTCCCTAAATTTTTGCACTTTTAAAACTTGCTTTAAAATGAGTATTACACCCATATCTGAAATGTCTTCCGCATTCACCAAAACACACATAAAACTCTGTGACATGCTTCAATGGACTCTGCATAACTGACATATATTTGGAGGATTTCAGAATATCACACAAGGGCAAAGTGCCTCTCCTCTCCGCAGGAGAGATGCAGTGATTGGCTCATTGACTATGGATTCACTGATGTTTCTCTAGGTGACTTGAGAACAATGGCAGTCAGCCCTCACCCCTGTGTGTTGTCTCTATTTAACCCACTACTAACATGAATCTAAGAAAATTTCCAACCTGAAGACATTAATTTATGAGGGCTATTATCTGCATGTCAAGACTAAATAGCCACACTGTGTTTTTGTTCTTGATATGCTGCCAAGTTTCCCTCGGGCCCTCTTGGCAGCCTTTGTCACTATGAGAAGAATTCATTGCCTCCTGCCTGGCCAGGCCAGGCCTTCTCTCTGTGACTACCCAACTACCTGCAGGAGGTCTGTAGCTGTCAGTCCTGGTGGTGGTTTGTGTGAAAAGCCAGCTTTTAAAATATATATATATTTACTATATATATTATATATATATTAAAAGCCAGCTTTTAAAAATATATCTATTTATTATATATATATTTAGTAAATATATATTATATTTTTAAAAGCCAGCTTTTAAAATATATATTGTATATATTTATTAATATATATATTTAATATATAATACATATATATTTTTTAAAGCTGGCTTTTCATTTATAGTGAACTGGGAAGAGTTCAAGTTCTAGGAAATAGAAGGAAATGTTTCATTTTAGAATGTGAAATGTAGTGTAAATTGGAACAAAAAGGTTTGAAGCTAGAGCTTCTGAGGTAAATCTGTGGTATTGAAATAATATGTGTTTTACTTTAGTTATACTTATTTTTATCTTCCTCTAATGTAGTAGCAGAATAATGACACACACACACCCCTTCAAAATTCCTACCTCCTAATTTTCTAAACCTGCAGATAGTTTACATTAATTAGCAAAACGATTTGCAGGCATGCTTGATGTTATTAGCCTTAAGACAGAGAGATTTTCCTGAATTGTCTGTATATGTCCAATCTAATCACAGGACTCCTTACAATCAGAGAGAGACACAGAGGAAGATGTGACAATGGAAAAGGTGTCAGAAAAATGACACTTTTATGGCCTTGGAGAGAGATGCTATATTTTCATTTACCAAGGAAAGTAGGTGGCCTCTAAAAGCTAAAAAACACAGGGAAATAGAATCCCCCTGTGTTTTGTGTTGGACTTCCAGTCCCCAGAAGTCTAAGATAATAAATGCATGTTGTTTGAAAACTCTTAAGTTGATGATAATTTGTTTATGGCAGCAGTATAAACTCATACAGCTACTTTTTAAATTCTAGCTTAACCAGTGCTTTTCTACAGTGTGTGTGTGTGTGTGTGTGTGTGTGTGTGTGTGTGTGTGTGTGTGTGTGTTTTACTGGGGATTGAACATAAGGGTGGCCATTCTACCTCTTAGGTACATCCTCAGCCCCCACTCCCTTTATGGTTTGAAATAGGATCTTTCTAGCTTGCTGAGAGTTTCATTCAATTGCTAAGGCTAGTCTTTAACCTGCAATCCTCTTGTCTCAGCCTCCCAAGTACTGGGATTACAAGCATGAACCACCATGCTTGGCCTCTAAAAAATTTTTAAAATAAAGATTAATCAATTTTGATGTTTTAAAACTTAAAAAAAACCTTTAATGATTAATGCAAAAAAATAATATGTCATCTTTTCTATTTCTTTCTCAATTAGTATGGATATACTACTATTGTGGTACATCATAGCTATGTTGTTTATTCATTCATAAGAATTTGTTTCAGTAACCTAGTGAGACCCTGTTTCCAAATAAGAAATAAAATAGGGCTTGGGGTGGAACTTAGGGGTAGAATGCCTCTAGGTTCAATCCCCAGTACCAAAAAAAAAAAGAATCTTTTGAGCTTACTGGATGCCAGGCTTATGATATATAAAGAATAGCAACATTATTTTTTCTTTAAGGATTTTATGGATCAATGAAGGAGACAAGTTAATCTAATCCAGTAAATATTTATTGAGCATTAATAAATGGCTGACTGATACACCTTTTAGGTTTTCTGTTGCTGTATAACAATATTACTGGTATAAAAGCACACACGTTTATTATAACACAGCCTACATGGAGAATGGCTCAGCTGCCTCTTTGATCAGACTCACAAGGTCACCATCAGTGTAGACCAGGATGCATTCTGTTCTGGAGTGCAGCCTCCCCATCTAAACTTAAATGGTTTTGGCAAAATATGATTTCTTGCTGTCACAGAAATAATGCCCTTGGCTCCTTAAGACCACCCACAGTTTGCTGCCACAGGGATCTCTTCATTAGCTATTCAAAACAACCTGCTTCCTCAAGGCTGTCAGAGTTTCTCCCTTGAAAATTTTAAGACTGGGTTTCATACAACATAGCATAATCATGACCTTTGCATTTTATATTGATTAGAAGCAAATCACATGTACGCAGGAGAAGAGATATACAAAGTTGTGACTCTGCAGGGGCCACTTTAAAGTTCTCGGCCACTGCCCATATACATTTCAGACAAATCACTTTGGCAGTGATGTGGAGGACACACAGAGAAAAGAAAAGAAGACTTTTGCAACCCATATGCTTGAAATGATAAGCACTGAAGACAGGAGCTAGAAGTAGGAGGTTGAGGGATTATTCTGTTCAAAAACTATTCAGTGGGAAGAAAGGACCTGATGATAACAAATTCACTTGTGGCTTGATTTGTGAATTTGTAGCTTTGCAAATAGGTAAATAAAGTAAAATAAGTACTTTGGCTGATCAAAGCAATATAAAATCTGTAAGCAGATTTGGAAAGCAATAAATTCCTTTTTGAATGGCACATATGTCTTTTCCTTTAACCTATTGAGCACCAGAGACTGAATTAATCACCTAAAATACATTACCTCATAGCAGCCCAGTGAAGTAGAATCAGTCTCCACATCTTATAGGTGTATAACAGATCTGAGAGATTAAATTGCTTACTTAGGATTGTGAAGCTATTGGAAATGTGATGGGGTGCACCGTGTACCCCAAGGATAAGGGTTCTTGATATTTTGTGGAGAAAAGAATTTCTACACTTATCAATCACAACATCTGGCAGGTTTATTCTTCAGGAACAGGTCAGGGAGAGGAAAACTGGGGTGTAGGAAAAGACGGGGAGTGCAAAAAGAAATTCCCGACCAACGATTCTTAGGGCATGCTTCCCGGTCCCAGGCAAGAGTCCAAGAGGGGCCCACGTGGCGTTCCACGGGGGTATATGAGAGGGCGGGGTCCTTAATTCCAGCCCCTCACTCTCAGGTTCCAAGCATTCCATAGGTTGAGCTCCAGGTGAGATTTGGCTCCTCCTCTTTCCAGGTGTGTGCGGTTATGTCTCCGGTGGGCGGTGGGCTGGGCTATACGTTTCTCTTGGGCCGAACCAAATTTCTTCCAAGGGGTGGACAACACTCTTCGGATTTTTTAAAAAGGCTAAAAACTATATTTCTATGAATTTTCCCGATACCTCTTTTCTACCTAACATTTACACTTCTAAGCTACCTCATCAGAAACAGTAATTAAATTAAACCCAAGTCTGTGTCACACTGGGTTGAAGATTTGGTAGGCTGTGTAAATGGATAAGTCAAAGAGGCTGTCACTACAGATAGACTTCAGCAGAGAGGGCTGTGCTAGCGATGGAGATAGGAAAGTCATCAGCAGTGCAGGTGTTAGCTGAATCCATGACAATACTTGAGATCTCTACAGGAGACCTTGAAGATAAAGATTTTACCCTGAGAACTCATCTAAGATCCAAGGAAATAAAGACTATTTTCCAAGAAGACAGAGAAGGTGTAATCCTGAAAGTAACCAGAGAAAAAAGAAAAAAACATCACAGTGGCTTTAAGAAAAGAGAGTAGCAGCTGGTGAAACAGAGGGCAAGCTCCTCAGATGTGGCACTGCTGTATCTTATAATATGCTGCTCTTTTCATAATCCTGTCTTCTTACACACTAGCAACATTTGAGAAAAGAATAAGCCCTCTATATGGAAACAGAGGTATGTGAATACAAGGAAGTAGGAAGAGGTGAACAAGGGCAGGTAAATGGTGGGTTGTCCGATGACCTAATGCAGAGGGGAAAGACTCTCTGTAAGTGGCATTAAGGAACATAAGGTATATGTTACAAGCTATCGTCCCCCGCGCCGGAGCTCCGCCCGCGAGGGCCGGAAGAGACGACAATCACACAGGAATGGTGCAAGCTTCTTTATTCTTCTCTCTCTCTCTATTCTCCTTCTCCCTCATGGGAGAGACTCCTCATATGCCAGTCAGGTATGGGAGGAACAGTAAAGAGGAAGCACAGTGAGCCTATCAGGGAGTAGATCACGCAGGCAACTTAAGTAACACTACAGCCCCCTATTGGGCATGCACTGTTCACACTCTGATGTGCTGGCGCATGCGCTCTGACATGGCACAGCCCACCCTCAAGGCATCGGTCGCCTGATAGTCAGCCAGTAGTGAGCTGCTCCTGGTCTATAGCCAGGCGCCATCTTGGGACCAGGTCTCTCCGGGCCCACCAGGCTAAGACCCCAACACCAAGCTAATTTGTGTACATGATTGAAACTTTGAAAACGAATATAGAACAGTCTATTTTATGATTAAAAATAATACAGGAAAACAGATTAATTAGAGGTAATACAATTCATCAATCTCAGAGGACTAATTTTTTCCAAGCAATAAATGATTAATTAGAAAGGGTTGGCCCTAATTTTGCATGTTTTGAAAAGTTAGTTGCTGCATTTAGTTTTGTAGAAACAGGAAAACCTTAGAGTATACCTGTATTATTCAAGGTAAGTCAGTTTGTTTGGAATTAAAATCTAAATAAAAGCAATTCTTGATGTAATAGTATAAAGAATACTAATACATGTAATACATAACTTTTAATCATTGATGAAATCCTAAAACATTAATTTAGTGATTGTCAAGCTTCTTTTTGAGCATCATTTAGCTATATCACCAGGAAATAATTAAATCGTTGCATATGTTGATGGATTATCACCTGAGCTGATACAATATTATGAAGATTTTCTTAACCCTCACAGAGAAAATTTGCTTCTAAAACCAGAATGCACAAATATATTATTTGTAAATTTATTAAGCATATTTCAACATATTAGCTATGCAGTTATTTTCATGAAGATAGACACCATAGTTGAATAAATAAAGCATTAGTTCAAGTTTTTAAAAGATCACATTATGCTGTTTTCTGAATTTTGAGAGTATACCTCAATTAAGTTAAAATATAATTTAGTCAGTCTCTATTTTCTAATTCCTAGATGAGTAAAATTGTAGATCTTAAGATACCTCATTTGACCTTGTCTCTGAAGTCTTTTCAGTTAACTGACCTTTTCAGTATAACCGAGACTTTCTATAGTACAAGCATGTTTGTTTACCTGTGAAATTATAGGTCAATATGTGGCTGTATAGTATATAATTAAATTTTTCACAAATTTTCTTCATAATGACCTCTTCTAATTTCTGTTGGATTTCTTGAAAACCCTGTTAAATACAGAACAACTTGTTAGGATGGTATTTAATATTATTCCTGGATTAATTGTAGGGTAAAATAGGAAACATACTTTGGCATTCAGAGGTCCAAAGTTTAAATTCTGCCTTCTATGACTTATCAGTAGCATGACCTTGAGAAAATTATGTAATATCTCTAAGCCTAGTTTCCTTAATTTTACCTACTTTATGAGCTTATTTTAAAGGCTAAATGAGATAATATATGTAAAAATCCTGAATGTACTGCCCAGTAATGAATATGTGCTCAAAAGTTCATGCAGATATATCACATGTATCCATATATTTATTACATATTTTGGATGCCTCTTAGGTATCCTAATACTGTCCTATTCATTAGATATAAACAATGAGCAAAACATGCAAATTCTTCTTTCATAGAACTTATAGTCTAATAAGAGAAAACAGAAGATTGACAACATGCATGACATTAGTTTACAGTGTCACCTAAATTTGAGTGGACAGTATACCAAGAAAAGATGAAAGCAAGCAAGAGAAAGAGAAAGAGGAAGAAGAGGAAGAGGAAGAGAGAGAGGGGAAGGGGGAGGGGGAGGAGGAAAAGGAGAAAGAGAGAGAGAGAGAGACTTAATGAAATATCATAGATTAATCTTCTGGTAATTTTGGAAGTATTTCTTTTCTTTGGAAATTGCAGATTAAAGTAAAGCACTGATGTATAAGAAAAGTAAATATAATTTATTTAACAGGTGAAGAGTAGGAATAAAGAAGGGTGATTTCATACCACGGAGAGTAGAATTTCTTAAATTTTCTGTAGAGTTTACGAGGAAGGTTCATATAGGCTTGCTTCTTTGATCCTGAGCAATTTTGTCAGGTGTGTAGGGCAAATGCAATATCCATATTTTTATAGAAAAATTTAAAAAGATCACAAGCCACAGGTTTTGATTAAGTTTATACCATTTGTACCTGCAAAACCAGAATGAATAAATGAATAGAATGGAAATAGAGAACACTATTAAAGATTCAGAGAATATTTATATATGTGTATTTAGTAATTTGCTCAGCAGCAATGCAGGAATTACTTTAATTGGACTGTTAATGATCAATGTTTTTTTCTACTCCTTAGTGCTAACTGCAGAAAGAGCCATCACAGTGCAGTCACCCACATACCTAGTGTTCAGCACATGGGTTACAGTTCTAATTATTAGTATCCATTCCAGCATACCTTTTGTGGGGGAAACACAATAGTGGTGTACTGAATTATTGGAGTAGTTTAAACCAGTCTGCTTTTGAAGATTCACACACTATTTTTTCAAGAATAAGAACATAATTTCACTCTTTAGCATTATTAAACTGTATCTCTTATTTGTTATTTTTATTTTGCTTGAGTTGCATATACTTATTTTTAAAAAGTAGGAAATGGATATAAAAGCAGAAAAAGAGAAAAAAGAGAAAGAAAAACAGTTGTATTTTATATTTCTTTATTTAAAACCAATGTGTTCCAAATTTAGAAGTTTTGAGTAGGAAAGGGTTATGTGTGCACATATAAGAAGCCTTGCAGAACCTTGGACCACAATCATAAAAACACACTGTACTTATACAGTGAAACATAGAAATCTTCAAACCAAGTATAATAAATAGAGACCATTAATATGTCATGTCAGTGCAGGTCAGGTTTTATGACCAAATTAGTACAAGTAGGGACATATTTTGCCATCCACAGAATTAATCATAATAATTTTTTTGAAAAACAGCTTTTGAGTTGCAGATAAAAATTAATGAGTAGACCAACATTAAAAATAGAGTGCAATCCTGTACTCAAATACAGGTTTATACTATAAATACTGATTTTTTTTAACCATCTCTTGCTAAATATTACAAATAGATATTTGACTTTTTTGGGGGAGGATACTTTTATTTTACTGTCACTTAGATTATTGAAAATGTTGTTTGTATGTTTATTTTATTAAAGGAGAATTATTGGTTCACAAAACTAAAATACAATGGTAGGGTGAGCTTTATATGTGATTAGATGAGTGCTCCAGCTTCTTTCTTCGGAATTTTATCTCTGTCCTTAGGAAGGAGGAGGGTCATCTTTCATCTTTGTCTTTCTGCCAGCATTTATCATGTTTGCAGATGTCGACAGCAGTTCCAAAATGTATGTCTGCAAACCAGCCGGGAAGAGGATCATTTCTGGTTTATGTTATTCCTTCCTTGAGATCTGAGTTGCCATGTTGTACTATTTCCCTTCAGATTAAGACACTGCAGCATTTCTTCAAATGTAGATCTGTAGGCAACACATTTTCTAAACTTCTATTTATCAAAAAATGACTTGTCACCTTCATTTGTAAGAATATCTTCTATAGATAGAGAATTCTAATTACACATTTTTATCTCAACCTTTAAAAATTTCATTCCATTGTCTTCTGGCCTTCATTTGTTCTCAAAAAAAAAAAAAAAAAGTCACCAATATTTGAGTTCTTTGTTTCTATAACATAGTGTCTTTTATTCTATCTCATTGCTTTCAAGAATTTTTCCCTCTATCTTTTGTTTTCAGTTTACATATAATGTGCCAAAATTTGACTCTTTTAATATTTGTTCAACCTAATTCTTCATGAGTTCTTAGATTTGTCATGAAGTAGTTTTCATCAAATATGGAGAGTTTTCAATCATTTTTTTCAGTATTTTTCTTCCCTAATCTCTTTTTGGTCTCCTTTTGAAACTCTAATTATACACATGTGAAACCATTTGATGATACCATATAGCAAAAAAATGTCTATTCTCTTCATTTTTCTCTTTTCTTCCAATCAGGTAAGTTATTATTGAACGACCTTTAAGTTCATTAACTTTTTTTCTTTCAACTCCAATTTCTCAACTTTCCTTTAAGCCAACAAAGCTAATACTTTATTTCAGCTGATATACTTTTAGCTCTAAAATTTTCATTTTAAACTACACTTTATTTCTTTGCTAAGTAAGTTGCCCATTCTATTCACACATTAAGATTATTTTTTCCTTTAGCTTTTGAGCATATTTCCTTTTAATTCTCTTATGATATTTATAATAGCTTGATTTGCTTTAAAATAGTTACTTGCCCAAACCTACATCTGGTTAGCTTGACTTCTTTATCCCTTTGTGTGTGTGTGTGTGTGTGTGTGTGTGTGTGTGTGTGTGTGTGTGTTACTGGGGGTTTAACCCAAGGGCATTCTACCTCTGAGCTACACTCCTAGTCCTATTTTATTTTTTAGTTTGAAACAGAGTCTCACCAAGTTGCAGAGAATCTCACTAAGTTCCTGAAGCTGGCCACAGATTTGTAATCCTCCTGACTCAGCTTCCCAAGTACTGGGATTACAAATGTACTACACCATACCCAGCATCTTTATTCCCCTTGATACTTGATATTTTTTCTTTAGGTATAATGAATATTATGGATAATACGTTGGCCTTGGATTCTGTTACCTTCCACTGACTAATATTAGTTCTTATTTCAGAAAGTACTTTATTAGATGATCACTTTGAACTTGTTGGGTCTTGTTTTACTCTCTGTTAGAATGTATATGGTCAAAGTAACTCACTCCAATTATGCAGTAAACTCAAACTACAAATTCTTTGCTTTCTATGTCTTATCAGGCCTTAGGTATGGGTTCTGTTATGGCAGGCCTAACCTATGTCTTATACCAGAATAAAAGTCACTTAAAAGTTCATCCTTTTTGTGTTAGCTGGATGCCAAAGGTCTTAACAAGGTATTGATGGATCTGAATGAGGCCAAACTTCAACCTCGCCTGGCATTGCTTTTCCTACAGACCTGCTGGACCTATAATGTACCTGTTCCATTTGCCCATAGCAGCTGCAATCTGTGAAGCCTCAGTGATCTCCTCCTGTAAAGATACTGCCCAGCACTCAGCCATAGACTTTCAGGGTGGCTCCACATGAATTTTTGAAATCTCCTGCTGGACAGGTCTCTCCTTCTCTCACATATTTTGTGCCATAGAATTTATATCCTTACACTGCTCCAAATTTTCATATTTACCTTTTCATTTCAGTGGGCTCTCATGCTGTGCTTGAACACTAGCTCTCTGATCTTCTGTTGGGAAATTATTTCCAGCAAAAAGTGAGGTAGTCAATAGGATTAGTGAGTGTCCTTTCTTTTAGTCTTGCACTATCTGCTGTCCATTACCTAATATGAATTGCTACATACATTTTGTACCATTTTACAGTTGATTATTGCAGGAAAGTAATCCAGCATCAGCCACCCCATCCTGGTCAATAAACATGCTGTCCTCTGAAGGATTTCCTTTTGATATTTCTATTGAACAAATTTTAAATATTTTTTCCTTATATCCATGCCAACTGTAAATTTGGTCATTCATTTTAAAGTTAGCATATTGAGTATTATTTTTGCAGTCTTATAAATCATGTGTACACAACATTCTTTCAAAATATTTGAAACTTCTGCATTGTAATTTTGCTTAGAATTTCTACATGGTGTTTTATTACATTGCAAATAAGTTATTTTATATATTAACCAAAATGTGTTATTTTAGCTATTCAGACAAAAATAAAATAAAAATTTAAAAAGTTTATATTAAAATAATAAATTTGGTAGCTTCCTCTTTGATAAATATAGAAACTACCAAGAAATAATACATTAAAAAGAATGATACTGGTTGTCTCTTGCGATTCTCAAACATTTGATCAGACATGCTCTATGAAGCCTATTAATATGCTGCACTTCCAAAAATTCTAAGCTGTGAACTGATATAGGAATTAGCATCTGTATTTTTAAATACCTTTATTGATGCATTCTAGTCTCAATCATAATGTTGTTCAGAGTGAAAGTGACATACATGCACACAGTACTTGGTGAGCTTTTTTTAGTAAACTCCCTAGGTGATTTTGAGGTGATGTGAAAGCCACACTTTGAGAAACTATTTGTATAATTGAACATGACTTGATGACTTGAGTTACTAAGGAGCCAAGTGAAATTATTAATGGCATTAGCAAATGAATTTGAAACTTAAGTACTATATTTTCCTTATAATGCAGAAAAGTGTCTGAACTTTTTTAAAAGGTTCTGCAGCAAAGAAACCTGTTTAACTTAGGTAAACTCTGAACTTTCAAATGCATTTGAGCCTACAAGCTCTAGCCTCAGTGTACTTTGAAAGATGCTGAGTAGATAGCTTTAGTTGGTACTGCCTTTCCCAGGGTCTCCCATCACATAGACACACTTGAGATGCCATGGAGGACTGGCTGGGTGTCTGACTGCTCCAGAACTGAAGTGGAAGGTGTCAACATCACAGCTCTTCAATGGCCCATTCAAGGCTCACTGTGTGAGAACTTGCTAACTCTGAGAAATGTCCTAATTTAGAAATGCATATACATTTCTTTGGTAATAGGGAGCATATGTGAGCAGAATTGCCATCTTTTATTATTATTTATTTATTTTTGTATTTATTGCAGTACTGGGGGTTGAACCCAGGGACAATCTACCTCCAAGTAACACCCCTAGTCCTATTTTTTATTCTTTATTTTGAAACAGGATCTAGCTGAGTTGCAGAGGGGCTAAGTAGCTGAGGCTGGCCACAAACCTGGGATCTTCCTGTCTCAGCCCCCCAAGTACTGGAATTAAAAGTGTGCACCACCACGCCTGACTGAATTGCCATCTTTTCATAATATATTAAGTAAACTAATAAATACTTTATAAACTCTGTTTAGTTTTATTCACAAATTATAAAGTTATGATTAAAAGAATGCAGCAGAAGTATGGTAATCTAAAAAAGAAACAACTATTTGGAGTGGGTATTTTAACTAACATAACATAAAACAACCAACTGTTCAATACAATTATAGAAACTAACTCTATAAGGTGTCTAATCATACTGCCTTTCTATCTATAAAACTTTTATTTGCCAAAGATTTTGCAGGTCCTTCTTTAGCTTTAAAATTTTATTTAACTAAACAAATTGGCTCAAAAAATTAGAAGGTAAGAAGTGCCATTTAATAAGTGTGAATTTTAAGTGTGATTTTTATCTTTTCATCTTTTATAGTGTTCACTTTAATTAATAAATACTAGAACTGATTGACAATAATTTATCTCTAAAACCATGCACTGGGCTGGCTTCCTAGGTTGACATCTAGGGACAGTGGTGAAGATGGAGAAAAAGGAGGAAGGGGATGAGTATGTGACTCTGGGATTTGTAGTTTGTCTTTACTAATGTGAATAAAGCTACTTCTTACCTTCTTAATTTAAGTTGCTACTAATTGCTAACTGCTAGAATCACAACTGGTTACATAATTTGTAGAAAACATGGTGCAAAGTAAAAATTCAGGGTCCCTTGTTTAAAACTGTTAATAATTTCAAGGAGATAACAATGGAGCCTTAAAACAAAGGTGCAACTCTTCTGAGCACAGGAGCCTATGTGTCTGTGCAGGACACACCTATAAAGTAGCACTAACTAGAATACTTTTATAGGTTAGCAAATGGGGTGGAGGGGTGGGGACTGAACAGATGTGATTAAGGAGGCCATGTTCCCCCAAATCCAGAGGCCAGCACTGTTTGGCTCATCAGTTTCCAGGGAAACCCTCCAAGGACTTAGTTTAAATGCAACCTAGGAGATAGATATACAAATCATTATTCAAATGACCTGCTGAGTAATGAACTGTGTTTGATCATTTGTTTGAGACAGCCAACACCTACTGTGCTATAAAAGCAAGCTGATCTCTTAGAGACAGAAGAAGGTTTTAAGGGGATTATTGCTAAAATCCCTCCTATTAGAATGAAAAAAGAAGCCTAGATAGTATAAAATAAGTAAGATAAAGGGAAGCTTTTCTGGGGAATTTTAAAGAAAATATTTAATAAAACAAAAGAAAATTAAAATTTCTAATGTAGATTAATGAGTCTATTATGCTACCTTTATAAACAGGTGAACATTATGCAAATCACTACAATTCATCTTGTTTATTCTCAAATCAATGCTTTAATGTATTCAGAGATCTATTATTTGCATCTCATAAATGAAGAAAGTGAGGTTCAGTAAAAGAAAGTGACTCCAGTAATGTCAACAGCTTAATCAGCAGAAGAGATAGAAATAAAAGTTAACTTCCACTTATCAAGGGTATACTTTGTACCAGAAACCATCCTAAGCAATTTCCATGTATTATTCATTTAATTAGAACTCGTTCAACTAAAAATGATCATGCAAGTTACTCAAACACATTAAAACACCCTCTCCCCTTGGGGCATACAGAAGGCAGCCTTAGGCAGAGTTGAATTGTGCTAAACTGTCCAAACTCATTTCACCATCTTTCAGTTTTTCTTTCCTCTGCATTGGTAGTTCACACATGAAATCTGTGTACATGGAAGCAGGTGTGGCTCCAGCTTCTCCAGATGTGCAAGACGATAATGCTCCCCATATAAAGAAATTCTCACATACCTAGTTTCCAGAAAGGGCTGGCCCCTGACTTGTTTCTGGACCCACTTTTGTGAGAATCAGAAAGGCAAGGGGATGCTCTTATTAGACAAGCCCAGGTCATGTGGCTCTGCCTGGAGCTGGAAAGGAGAGAAACCATTCCTTAACATGTAGACTAACGATGAGAGAAGTGGACCAGGCTTGGTGGTACATACCTGTATTCCCAGTACGTGGAAGGCGGAGGCAGGAGGATCACAGGTTTGAGGTCAGCGATATCCTATTTCAAAGTTTAAAAAATGAGACTGTGGGTGTAGCTCAGAAGTAGGAAACTCCTGGGTTCAATCTTCACTACCAAAAGAAAAAGACAAAAAAGAGAAGAAAAAGGAGGAGGAGGAGAAAGGGAGGAAGAGGAAAAAGAAGAAGAGGAAAAGAAGGAGGTAAAGGAGGAGGAGAAGGAGAGAGATGCTATTTCCAAAGGTGTCTCAAGGTGTTGTTATCAAAAGAAGAAGAAATAGCCAGGTGTGGTGGCACACACCTGTAATCCCAGTACTTGAAAGGATGAAACAGAAAGATTGAAGCTTCAAGGCGAGCCTCAACAACTTAGGGAGGCTCTCAGCAACTTAGTGAGACCTTGTTTCCAAATAAAATAGAATAGGGCGGGGAGTGTAGCTTGGAGGTAGAATGCCCTGGATTCATTCCCTAATACCACAAAAAAAAAAAAAAAAAAAAAGAAGAGGTGGTGGTGGTTGTAGTGGAGGAAGTGATGTTTCTGGGTCTACTCTAGTAACAGATGTCCACTACAAAAGATTTTAAAGAGGTGCCAAGTGAGGCTTCAGGATAAGAGGACTTTGCTTCATTGTAACTATATCGTAAAATTGGTACTTTTCCCAAGTATATGAGAGTGATATCTCAATTGTACAGAGCAATAAAAAAATGATTTATGGTTATGAGTACATTCAAGGAAAATCATTCTCACCACCCCTAAAGGGAGACATTTGATAACTGTATTATCATCTTCAAATGAAAGGGTACAGAAATGGCTTTATGTAGGCATAAGTAATGGGAAGTTTTATGGTCATTCTAGAATGCGTATCTCACAATGACTAACATTTTAATGGGAACACACTTACTACTCAAAAAACTATAAATTCTAAACTATGAACTCTTAAGCACTGTGCCTATTTATCTCTGCGTCTATACTGTATTACTAATTGAAAGCACTCAATAATTTCTTTTTGAGTCAATGAGCAAAAATGTATGGAAGACAAACCCAAGTCTATTTACTTTTTAGTAGTAAATGATACAGCCAGGACACCATCAGAAGTATTCCCTATATAGGGAACTTATCAGTACCAGCAACACAAAAACAATACATTTTGAAAATGGCAAGAAGCTGGGCACTATGGCTCACACCTATAATTCCAATACTTGGGAAACTGAGACAGGAGGATCACAAGTTTGAGGACAGTCTCAGCAACTTAGGGAGACCTTGTTAAAGGGCTGGGGATGTAACTCAGAGATAGAATATTCCTTGGTTCAATCCCCAGTATAAAAAAGACAGTAAATACAAGTAATAAAAATTGTATTCTACCTTTTATTGTGAATGAGTCAAAAACAGATTTTACATTATCTTTTTATTACCTCACTTTATAGTTTTTTTTTCTTGTGCAATATTTTATAAATGACATATTTAAAGTATCTTTATTATTGGTCCTTTCAGGAAAAAATGTGACATATAAAATTTTGCTCTCATAGTAAGTTACTAGGTTGAAAAATAAAAGCCAGTTGTCTCACTTGAGAGCACTTAATTTTTTGTTTATTTTTTCCTTTTAACTGACAAGTGAAAATTATGTTTGCTTTTGATGTACAATATGATGTTTCGATATATGTTTGTATTCTAGAATAGCTAAATCAAGCACGTTACTAGTTCTTTTCAAAGCAGAAGTTTTGTCTTTGAGAACTTTTGGAATCAGGGTACCTTTTCTTGTCATTTTTTTTTTTTTTTCAGTACTGGGGATTGAACTCGGGGGCATTCTACCTCCGAGCTATATCCCCAGCCCTATTTTTTATTCTTTATTTTGAAACAGGGTCTCCCTAAGTTGTGGAGTGCCTCACTATGTAGCTGAGGCTGGCTATGAACCCAGATCCTCCAGTCTCAGCCTCCCAAATGCTGGGATTACAAGCATGTGCCACCACACCCGGCCCTCTTGTCATTTTTCTTGGGACTCTGGGGATACTCAGTTTCTACTCAGTCTCTACTTAAGTCACTGCTGTCAAGGGAAATGTTTGTGATCCTCACAAGCTGCAGCAGGAAGTCATGAAACTGTTATGACATTTTTTTAAAGAATGTGACACATATGATAACATGATCTAAAACAAAGATTTTACACCCTGACAGCCTCCTAATTCTTCTCTCTTCTTTTATGCCCACTAATTCATTCAACAAATATTCAACAGGGGCCTGTGTGTGCATGTGTATGTAGAAAAATCTTGCTTTGGCTGTCACACTATTGTGGCTTCTGATGGATTGTAGTGGTGGTGGTGGTTGTTTTGCTATGCTTGTATTTCCCTAGATATCTCTACTGCTCGTTATAATGGATTGTTAACAGAAATTGAGGAAGACCCCCAACCACTACATTCATCTATGTTCAATTGTGGCGTATTTCTACATAGCATCCCCAAGCATGTCTTCACTTCTAGTTTTTACTTAAATTACTTATCTTCCAAAATAAATAAATAAATAAATAAAATAGCTCAAATTGTTACCAGAGATGATTCTAAGGAAGATACTCAGTGAGATGGAAATTTTCAAGTTTTAAAATTACTTCTGTGAACTTGAAAAGTTTGGGGATTGTTATTATTTTTAGTAGTTTAGGCAGTGAATTCTAAATTACAGAGTGAGCTTTGAAACTTCTAAGGTCATGTGCTCATATTTTGTACACTCATAAGTTTTAGGGATTGATTTGGCAAACTGTGTTTCATTTTTCGATATAAACATGTCTTTTAATTGGTTTTAATTTTTTTAGTTTGTACCATTTTAAAGTTCAGTTTATATTTTTTATTTAGATCTCTTTTTAGTCTTTCAATGAGGTTCATAAAATAAAAACTGTAAACATGAAATAGGATTTTTGTGTCAGAGTAACTCTTGCTTGTGGAATAGAAGCCAATTTGAGATAAAAAAATTTGAAATTCATAGTACAAATCACTAAATGGTTCCTAGTAATAAAGTTCTGCACAATTTAGTTCAAGTTAACTATTCTTATTGATATTTCTCAATGGAATTTTAAGATGCTGCATTATCTATTTACAAATTATATATGCATTATTATATAAATCTTATAGTTACAAAAGAGTAATAACATGATATTTATGATGGAGTTCATTAATAATTTCAATACAAAGCACAATAATGATTAAATATATTGTTTTACTTTACCAGATTACATATTTTCTTTAACCTCACATTGCTAAATCTCAACTAGTTTTTGGAACCAAAATTTATGCAATTAGTAAAGTAGCATAACATCATTAGCAATCAGAGAGATGCAAATCAAAACTACTCTGAGATTTCACCTAATTCCGATTAGAATGGTAATTGCTGGAGAGGATGTGGAGAAGAAGGAATTCTGATACATTCTTGGTGGGATTGTAATTAATGCAACCACTTTAGAAAACAGTGTGAAGGGTCCTCAGAAGAGCCTATCATATGGCCCATCTATACCACTCCAGGGTATCTACCAAAAAGAATTGAAATCAGACTACTATAGTAATGCATGCATATCTATGTTTATAGCTCTAAAATTCATAATTGCCAAAGTATGGAAGTATCTCAGATATCCATCAATAGATGAATAGATTATAAAATTGCACAATGGAATTCTACTCAGTCATAAAAAACAAAATTATGCCATTTGCAGGGAAATGGATGGAACTGAAGAATATATTCTAAATGAGATTAGTCAGTTACAGAAAGTGAAAGGTTGGATGTTCTCCCTCATATGAGGAAGTTAGGGAGAAATTGGGGCACAGAAGGGACTCCAAACAAAGGAAGAAAAACTTTAGTAGAGTGAAGGAGGGGACCAAACTGAGGGAGATGGGAGGGAGAAGGAAGACTTGAAGAGGGCAACACCTGAATGGACATGATGTACAAACACAATCTTATCAAGGCTAGTCATTGGGCTGAGCACAAAAAGATGGGGAGGGAGAGGGAGTAAGGTGGGAACGGGGGAGGGCTCAATGAGTGCTGTATGTACATATGCCTCTATCACCCTGAACTGCATCAAGATTCATTAATACAATGCACCAATAAAAAAAGAAAATGCTTATGCCACTATATGAAACTATCTTAAGTATGAACCTTGACATAAATAATATTTTCTGTTTGCACTACACTTATTTGGGCATCTCTACTTTTTGCATTCTTTGGAAAATATGAATACATTTTTTATTTGCTTTAGATCTTTTGTCCCATCTACTTTCAAAATTTCCCCTGTAGCTTAAGAATATCCAAAGAAACATTGTCAAAAAATAAATAAATTTGAAAACAGTATAATTATTTTATAAATAATTATCCATCCCTGAAATAAAACCATAGTTATGTTTCTCTTTTGAATCTGATTTTGTAATGTGAGTGAAACATTTTACCATTTCTAAATTCTCATAGCTATAGATCAAAAGGCAGCTTCCCAGTACTAGTAATTTATTAAGCAGCTATGTAAAAGTTTATTTGTGATAAAATAGTAATCTTGCTTCAGGTAATTAAATCACTATGTGTTTGTTATTTAAATGATGGAAGCATCACTTTCTAATGTTGCTCTTGAGACGTAAGTAATATTGTTAAGGACCAAAGTTATGTATTATATTTCAAGAATATATACTTGGTTCAGAATATTTTACTTAAGACATTTGGGCATTCATTCTTCTCTCATAGTTAATGTGCAAAATATAAGGTTTTCATACTAATTTCTTTTAAATTTATATATTTTCTACTTAGACATATAAGATTCAGAATAAATTAATTCTTTTGGGAATGGTAACTTCAATATACACAATACATTTTTAATAACCAAATATTTACATAAATGAAATTGTAATTTCTAAGTCTTATGTCAAAAATATCTTTCTTTCCTTTAAAAATTATTACAACTTCTCATTGTTTCTCTCTTTAGATCGGGGCACCGTGCAAAAGGTGGTGGTCCTTCCTACTAATAGCTCAGCCAGTGGTGAGCTCATTCTGGAGGAGCTGGAAGTCTTTAAGGTTTGAGCATCTCTTTTGTTAATCTCAGAACATGCATGCTGAATGTGTTTCTTTAATCTTACAGCCACTTGGTAGGAAAAAATAGTTGATAAGAGATCAAATAAATGAATGCTATAAATTTTTGAGGCTAAGAAAACATTAGATAAAATGAGAAATATAGAACAAATATTTTTGTGAAGAGTTTTCTTACACTTCAAGTTATCTTAACATAGAAGGATTACTTTTTTCCAGCTATCATCACAACTTGAAGAATTTTAATCATCATTATTTTTGAAAAATGGGTACTTGTGGTCAAGGTCTAAAAGATTTTGCCATGAAAGAGCTTTTATCATAAGACATTGAAACCCAAATGCTCTCACATTATTGATTGTTAGATAAGCTTTCACATACTTTTGTAACCAGTCATTTCAAGAAAAACTGCTTTGTTTTCTTTTGTTTTATTGCTTTTAATTCAAATGCCTCTCTAGCTAAATAAAACAATGTTGTATCTTAGCACTTAAAACTTTATGTTCTATCAGAACTTGAGATTTCACTATATTCTCCTTCTTGTCCTTGAATTTGGGATAAAAAGAAGGAAGAAAGGAAGGAAGGAAGGAAGGAAGGAAGGAAGGAAGGAAGGAAGGAAGGAAGGAAGGAAAATTAACAAAACAAGCAGTAAGATACACAGAGGGAAGTAAGGGAAGTGCTTGTCCATAAGATCTTACCTGTTCAGGGCAAAGCAACCATTCTTTATGTACCTGTGAGCCAGGAGAAGGGATTCGTGGCATCCTGCCTTGCCCTTTTCTTCTTATGGTGTCTATCAATATATTTCAAGTGGTCCTTTTTATCTGCATTTGGAAAGATACGTAAAACCATAACCAGAGGAACTATTAGAATTGTAAAGAAACCTTAGCATGGAATGCATCACTATTTCCAACTAAACCAATTAAAAAACAAAAGCTCAGAGACAGCAAGAGACCAGAGTCAGCCTATGACTGAGTAAAAGTAATACTTCAGATCTCTCGGGTACAAAATATTGCTAGTTCCAGTAAGTTGCTCTGCTTAGTTGAGTGGATTCAGAATGTATTGACTTATTAGTATACAAATGCCATGGCTGATAAAAAATACTGAATTTATAAGCATGTAAGAAATAAAATGTCCCTGGGTTAAATACTTAATACCAAAACAAACAAAAAAATTGTCTTCATGAAATAATGTTACCTATATCTCTTAGAGCAGTATTTTCATATCTTGTTTTATAAAGAAGTTTATTGCTTCAATAGATTAACCTAAATTGCATTATTTTAAAATTCTTTTTTTTTTTTCTCATTCAACTCAATAGGAATAACTTGGCTAGCCAAAGTAATGTAATATGCTTCTTGGGTTTTCTGAGGATAGAAAAAAATTCCAAATTGTAGCACTTCACTTTTAATACTGAAATATCTTTTTTTGATTATCAGGAAACTTTATTAAGTGAGTTTGTCACAAACCCAAACATACATGTTAAGGAAAGTCTTAAGGAAATGTGAGTTCTTCTGATCCAGTGAGAGCTACTTGTGGTCTGTTACATGAGTTATGCTGTTTTTATCATGAAGAATAAACTCTCAGTGGAAAAATCAGAGTCAGTCAAAATGCATGTGGAGGACATCACCCCAAGAGAGTGGCTGAAAAATGTTTGAGCTTTCTTGCTGATGCATGTGCCAGTGATTGATGTGGCTAAATCAAGAAATACAGTTACCAAATACAGTAACTGTCTTTAAAATGGCATTCGTGTCACATTTCCTGAGGTGAGGTAAAAGGATTGGGTGTTTATGATATACTGCAATGAACATGTAAGGAAATAATGCATTTAAATGGGATAAAGTCCTTAGCCAAGTGTCATGCAGATGTACTGCAGAAAACTCAATGTCACTATTAAAAACCAGAAACTTTGTAGAACCATGATCTTTTATTTCTCTCTTAATATTTCCTGGAAATAAGTTTAGTTTCCCTGAGCTTAACATGAATTAAAGGTACAACTGTTTTTAGTAGTTGCCTCGGTGGTTATAAGTTGCAACAGGTGTGTATATGTTTGTCTGATTGTGCGTTTATAAAGGATAATAAAAAATTGTTGCAACTAAGAGTTAAAAATATCACCATTTTTCTCTTTTTAAGTTTGTAGAGGCAGGCATGGTGGCGCATGCTTGTAATCCCAGCACTTGGGAGACTGAAACAGGAGGATCGTAGGTTCAAAGCTAGCCTCAGCAACTTAGTGAGACACTGAGAAACTTAGTGAGACCCTGTTTCCAAATACAATATAAAATAGGTCTGGGGTGTAGCCCAGAGGTAAAAGGCCCCTGGGTTCCATCCCCAGTACCACAAAAAAAAAAAAAAAGTTTGTAAATTTCAGAAATTTACAATTTCAGAAAGCACAATACTTTTGGGTACATTTGACTTTGAGATTTGGTTTACACTTGGATTGCTCAAATAAATCTTCACAAATATTCATCGGGATATCAGAAATCCATTTTTAAGTTTAAAAGGAACTACTAATACTACTTAAGAAGTAAAGTTTTGAATAAAGTGACTTTCAAAGAATTCCTATTTTAGAAAAGTCTTAGGTTCTTTCATGATTCTCATTTATCAAAAGAAGATCCTTTTTAACAATAATTATTTTCAACAATGAAAATTAATTAGTATTGTTCTCCCTAATATGTCTTTACAAAACAATACTTAACAGGTGAACAATAGCACCCTATGCAAAGTACTTGTATTATGGAGAAATCAGATGGGGTACCCTTCCACGCCCTGCCCTGTCTGTCTACCCAGATCTAATACTGAATTCAATATTCCAAGATGTACTTTCTCCAATAACATCAAACTTCTCAAGTTTTTATTTTCTTTTCTAAAACCTACGATGATAGATGCACTATAATTACTACTTTTTTTTTTCCAGTTAGGTGTTTATTATATAACAAATCTATACTTAGTCTTCAAAGAGGAATCAAACTGTATAAGAAGTAAATACAGTCAATAAAAAATGAGAATTTTTGAATTTTTATAATAAAGAAAAATGTTTGAATAGAAAACGTTTTAAAGGATCTAATATGATGGTTTCTAATTTTTCAGAATCATGTTCCCATAACAACAATGAAAATCTCATCCAAAAAGGTAAAAATAAGTCATTTTATGTCATTTGCATATCAAAATGCATTGCTATCATAAAAATATTTTTATAACTTCTGATAAATTATTAACAAAATAACTGATACTTTTTAAAATATACCACAAAAATAACCTTTATTTTGACATACCATATACTAGCTGTTAGTGAAGAGCTGAATTGGTTTATTTTTGTATAAAAGTTCATCAGAGCAGAACATGTATACAGAAAAATATTCCAACATTTTGTATATCCTATATTCTCAAATATTATAGTATATGAAGCCAACTAAAATAAAAATAATCTTTCTGAAGGAAGAACTTAGCATAATGTTTGGGCTACTATAAGATCACAACATTCTCAAGGGCTTGGAATGAGTAATCAATCCTCTTTTGAGTCTCTGCTGCTGTCACAAGTTTGAAATGTGCATGCATTTTTTGATGGTTATTTTTAAGAAAACGCTATTTTCTAAGGTTCATATATGTCTAAAGAAACTGAATGTCTGCAGTCAAAGAATTCAGGACTTGAGGAAGAAATACTTCATTATGACTATTAGATCTTCTAATTAATCTAATTTTTCACACACATGCAGACATACAATGTTCTACCTGTACAAAAACACACCCATGTCCTGTCCCTGATGGTTTTATCTTTAAAGTTCTTAGGGGCATTTGGGAGGCTGAGACTGGAGGATCTAAGTTCCCGGCCAGCCTCAGCTACTTAGTGAGGCCCTCCTCAACTTAGTGAGACCCTGTTTCAAAATAAAGAATAAAAAAAAAAAAAAATAGGACTGGGGATGTAGATTGGAGGTAGAAAGCCCCCGGGTTCAATCCCCAGTACCGCAAAAAAAAAAAAAAAAAAAAAGTTCTTAGGGGCAAGTAATATAGTCAGAAAGGAGTAGGTCTCAGAGTGGGATTGAAATGCCATGGAATTCCAATCTGACTTAACTTCATTTAATTTTTTGACCTAAGTTTATACATTTGCAAGATAATGCCTCCCTCACAAGTTAATTTATATTAATTCTCTAACATAAAGTGGGTCCTCATCAAATGCTATCTGTACGAGCCTAAAATTTATTTTACTTGGACTCGAGAATAAAGGTTTTATGTGTTTGCACAACTGATCACATAATTTTAGTGGCCTTCACCATATTTGGTCTGTTACAGATGATGTCTTTTTTCATAGTCAGTCATGTATCTTTTCACTTGACTAAATTTTATGAGGAAAAATAAATATGGTACAATGAAGCTGAAGATCTCATCTGTAAAAATGTTTGTAGGGTGCATAACAAACATTTTCTCAAGTAACAAGAAGCCATTTGTCATCTTGGCTAAAGTCCTAGGGAGCTGATCCCAAGTCGGAATTGTCTTTGAAGTCAGCAGGAAACCCCTTTGTTTACAGTGATCTAATGAAAAAAGAAAGTATAGAAGCAAAATTGAAAAATGGACACAGAGCCATTTGTGTGGCATCGTTGTCTTGCATAAAATTACAGATTTCAATTTACTTGTAGTTCACACATTGGTTTCTAGCATTTTATATTATAGATAATTGAAAATTTTTCATTAAAACAATGAGATTCAGGTCAGAGATAATTATTTGACTTTTTGGAATTCACTTGCCCAACTGAATACTCTATTTTTTTTATTAATGTGAGAAGACTGACAATTGTGAAGGGCATCTTATATTTATTATTATATTTACCCAGAATTCAGTGCCTTTCCTAGTACTCAAACTACTTTTTTATTTATTTTCTGCTTTTATTTTCAGTTGATTCTTGCTCTCCAAATAAAAGAAAATGGTTGGATTAATAAGAAGTAAACCATCTAGAATGAAACTACCTGTGTCTTTTTCTCAAGTAAACTAGTGTACCTAAAAATATTTTACTGAAGCTAATACATTTGCTATATTATTCTTTAATTTACCCAAAAAATGTTTTTTTTCAAATGTTCCTTGACAAATGGTTATGAGAGTCAATTTCTGCACAATTTCTGAAAAATCAATTGGTCTAAACAAAATATTTGTATTAGACGTAATAGAATGAGATATGATTCAAACAAAAGATTAGAATTGAATTTTTTTTTTTTTTGTGGTACTGGGGATTGATATACCCCCCAGCCCTATTTTTTATTCTTTATTTTGAAACCGAGTCTCACTAAGTTGCGGAGTGCCTCACTAGGTAGCTGAGGCTGGCCACGAACCTGGATCCTCCGGTCTCAGCCTCCCGAATGCTGGGATTACAAGCGTGCGCCACCACGCCCGGCTTAGAATTGAAAATTTATAATAAGCTTGGCATGGTGGCACATACCTCTAATCCCAGTACTTGGGAGGTGGAGAGAAGAGGATTGCAGGTTTGTGGCCAGACTCAGCAACTTAGCAAGGTCTCCACAACTTAGTGAGACCCTTTTTCAAAATAAAACAATAAAATAGGTCTGAAGGTGAAGCTCAGAAGTAGAATGCCCCTGAGTTCAATCCCCAGTAACACACACACACATACACACACAAAACCTTATAGATTGATGGTTGGTTATTTAGTTTTTTTATCCATGATGCCCCCCTCCCCCTATAGATTGGATTCTCAAAGGTATATATGTATATGGGCTACTGTATGCATACTCCCTCACATCCACATTTATTTAAGTTCCAGCTTAGAGAACCTGTGCTAACCAAAATTATGTAACATTTTTCTGTGAAAAACAAAGAGTATCAAATTTCTTCAGCTTCTGAGAATATTTTTATGCACAGCTGAAGGCATTGGACCAGTACCTTAAGATGCTCTCCAGACCCTACAAATGAAGAAGGATAAAGTATTTGTTCATAACTTTTCTAGGGTGATGAAAATTGCTGAATCATGCAGAAATTTAAGATATATCCCAGCATTCGGGAGGCTGAGACCGGAGGATCTGGGTTCGCGGCCAGCCTCAGCTACCTAGTGAGGCACTCCACAACTTAGTGAGACTCGGTTTCAAAATAAAGAATAAAAAAAAAAATAGGGCTGGGGGTATAGCTCGGAGGTAGAATGCCCCTGAGTTCAATCCCCAGTACCACAAAAAAAAAAATAAATAAATAAATATGAATGCTGATATTCTCCTAAATAATTTTAAAATAGTCTTAATGAGAAATACGCTACTTTCAAAGGCATGTGACCAGACTTTTTTTAAATTGCAGCTAATATTTGCTATCTGCTATTTTTCTTCCATATTTAAAAATGTCCTTTGATTTTTAAAAATTTATAAAGTGATGTGTTGCCAGACTTGAAAAATGAAAACATTTTCTGGTGCTTTGCTAAGAGACAGCATTCAAAAAGAAAAGAAAACATCATAATTTAAATCTGTAATATATTAGCTCCAATCTGAGAGAACAATGAATCCCAATGTTTAAAACACATTACCATTCTAAATGGAACTCTGAACCTTTTTTTTTTTCAGGCAGGAAAGTGGTAATGTTATAGGCATATTAACGTAGGAAACTTCTATTTACTTTGGCTTTATACCCTTCTGTGCTTTGCCTCTTAGTTTTAGTCTCTTTCAAAATGAATCCAAGAGTTTGTGGGCATATATTATAATGGGTTCCTGCTGAAAAGTCTTCTTTTAGCTTCCACATCTGAAATAAATCATCATCATTCCTCTTATAGCAACAGTTGTATGTGAGCTCCAATGAAGGGGTTTCCCAAGTGTCTCTGCATCGCTGCCACATCTACGGGACCGCCTGTGCTGACTGCTGCCTGGCAAGGGACCCTTACTGTGCCTGGGACGGCCACTCTTGTTCTAGGTTCTACCCAACTGGGAAGCGGTGAGTACTAAACCTTCAACTGAAGATCAAAATTGGTGTCACCAAATAGTGCAGAAGTGCCTCCACATCATTAGAATCACTCTTACTGCTATTTTCTTAAAAGAAGGACAATGAGAACAGGGCGCAGTGGTGCACACCTGTAATCTCAGTATTTGGGAGGCTGAGACAGAAGATCACATGTTTAAAGCCAGTCTTGGCAACTTAGTGAAACCTTGTTTCAAAAATTAAAAAGTAAAATAGGGATGGGGGTGTGGCTCAGAGGTAGAAGCCTCTGGGTTCCACCCCTAATATCTCCCCCCAAAATGACACTGTATAGTATCTACATTTACCACCACATATAGTCTTGATATGAAGAAAATATCATGCTTTTTTACTTGAGATTCTCACTCCTTTTACCCTTCAAAACTCCTCTGAAAAACTCATCTCTCCAGGACCCATCCAATATTGTGGGAAGTGTTTAGCTTCATTTTCATGTTGCCTAATTTATATGTCTTATATGCTTCAGTATATCATTTAAATATCATTAAATTTCACCTTTCTAGGGCTCCCTACGTTACCTAATTATCTTATAGATAAATGTTTGTTCTTCATATAACAGAAAGTAATTTGAGTCATAAAAAAAAAGATTATCTAGAAAGAAACTATCTATGTCTTTCAAACTACAAGAATATTGTGCCAGGAAAGTACCCCATTTGCTTTCAAAACCTTGATGACTGATGACTGTGCTTTTGCTCTTTAAGCAGTGAGTGCATGATTACTGGTTAGGTTAAGAGAAAAAAGCAGCTGAAGCAGGGTGCCTTTCATCCCAAGAACATAGGCAGGAAACACTGCATCAATTTGCACCAAGTTGGAAGGGACCTCCAGCAGAGAAGTCGATTGTATAACAAAGAATATGCAGAATACAAGGTCAGACAGGGTCTTAGCTATTTTCAATCATCCTGTGATATGGGTCATGATGGATGATAGGGCCAAAACCTGTAAAAATTAGGGTCAGCTGCGGGAGCAAATAGTACCAGTCATGAGCACCAGTGATCTTTTTAATAAAGAATTGTACAGCTTGGGTTCTCTGTAACAAACATATTCCTTTATGGACAGATTAAAATAACTCTGCCACAGCACTTTCACATATCAGGGATATGTTGATCTTTCTCATTGGTCCAACAGATACTTATCATGGGACAGAAATTTTTCAGACATTGTTCTGGAAACTAGGCAAATAACGTGAGAACAACAACCAAAAAGATAAAAATCTTTGCCTTCTGTATAAAATATTCTAAAGGAAGAAAACAGACAACAAATAAAGAAAAAAAAAAAAAACTCTAATGTATCAAATAAGGAGTTGGGCATGTTGACGCATGCTTGTAGTCCCAGAACTTGGGAGGACAACCTCAGCAATATAGTGAGACACTCAGCAACCTAGTGAGACCCTGTTTCAAAATAAAAAGTAAAAAGGGATGGGGCTATAGTTTGAGATAGAATGTCCCTATACCAAACACACAAAAAAGTATATGTATGTATGTATATGTTTGTATATATATATAATACTTTTGTACATATCCATATCATATATCATGTATCACATATATATCAAATAAAGATAAGGATAAGGTCTATGTATATATGTATCAAATAAGGATGAGGTCTAGGAATTTCAAAAGTACAGAGAAGGTAGGTAGAACAAAAAATAAAAAAAGAGCTGGGAGTATAGCTCAGAGGTAGAACAACTCTGGGTTCAATTCCCAGTACCACAAAATTAAAAAAAAAAAAAAAATATATATATATATATATATATATTTAGGATGGGGTCTAGGAATTTAAAAAATGCAGAGAAGGTCATTAGAGCAAGTGCAGCGATTTGCAGTGTTAAATGGGTGGCTATGGGATGTAGAATTTTGTAAGTCATTGAAAGGTTTTTATTTAGAATGAAAGGGAAAATGACTGATGGGTTTTGAGCACATGATAGTATTTAATTTTGTGTTTAAAAATATTGATGGTTGGATTTGGCTTGCATTGGAGCCCTGGAACAGGAAGAGGTTGGGGTAGGGAAAGGGTGCAGAAGCTGTAAAAGCATGGATGCAATGGAATAGTGGTTGCACAGGGATGATAGAGGTAGCGGTGGCAACAAGAGCTCTGATTGTTGACGCCCTCACAGAGTCTGCTGAAGTATTAGAAGGAGGAGGTTAGAGAAATAAAGAAGTCAAAAATGATACAAGTTCTCAAAACAGAGCTAATTTAGAACATATGCAGGTAATTTTTCCTGAGAAAGGGGAGACTGAAAGGAGCAGACTTGTGGGAGAGAGACGATGCTAAGTTAACGATGTCTGTGAGATGCTCTGTGGCTAGAAATGTGAATCTCCTACAGAGAAATGGCCCCACCTAAATCATTCCAATCATCTCTATTTTCAAGCATGCAATATGAAGAGAATTCCTACTCTTCAAAGCATAGTCTCTCATATCTGTTTCCATATCTGTGTTCTCCCGTGTCATTTTAGGAGATAGTCAGGAAGTCACTGGCTTCTTTAGATTTCTAAATTGAATTTCAGGACCCCATTACTATGCAATTGTTCATATTTTCACAGGGCTGGAGAGATCTGAACTAGACACAAAGTGTGAGGGAAACAAATTCCAGATGGAATCTCAAATTTTAAAAAATGATATTTGTGGCCACTTTACTTTTGGAATTTTTCAACCATATATTCTTTGCACTTCTGAATATAGTAGCAGTGATATTTTAAAATTGTTAGCATAACTAAGCACTTAAAAGGCAATACCTTTCTCTTGGTAAGAAAGTCTAATAATTGGCATCTCTAACACCTGTAATACAGTCTTCAATCTCTTAACCAGATTTAATGCTGAAGAAAACTGAAGTATGATGCTTTCCAAAGAGAGTGATATGCAGACTATAAATTGAATCTAACTAAAGTCCTAACAGTATATTGGCTTCATATATTGTGAAGGAGTTGGAGATCAGTACTACTTCCTGCAAAAACCTTGGCTTTGGCTAGCAAGCATTTTTATTTGGCAAAGAAAGAATATTTCTCAAGTAAAATTCCATACTACATATAATTTATTATTGTACATTTGGGATAGTTTATATTTTAGAAATTTCCTTTTTTTATTTTGTTTTTTTAATTGGTGCATTATAATCATACATCTTTGTTAGGTACGAGTTGATAAAGGCATACATGCACACATTTCTCATTTAACCCTACCCCAATTCCCTCCCCACTCCCTCGCCCTCCCTCCTTCTCAGGTTCAGATCAGTTATTGACTTTGATATGTTTGTGAAAGTCCATCATGTGCATTAGAGTGTTCCCCCATCACCTTCAGTTAAGTCAATGTCTTTGCTCACCTAAGGTTTCTCCTTCTTATTTTAGAAATTTCTATGAAATATGTTTGTTTATTCTGCCACTTATCGCAATCCCAGTTTCTCTTTCTAAGATATGCACTAAGGACTGGTTGCATATTGTCATCTTACTGCCACAAATTATGACTTAGTCATGCCTTTTTAAAATACAAAGAACCAAAGCTGCCTTGTAGTTCTTTATTGTTACACTATCTATCCTGTCTGGTGTTTAAACCATATATTATGGGCTAAGAAGCAAGGCAGTAACCATTTAAAGAACTATCTATATTATCTCTAGCAGTGTCTTAATTCTATCATGAAGAGCCAGAAAATGCAATACATATATACACATTGACATATTTCCTCTCCTCTCTCAAGGATCTCAAATATTTGTACATTTAGTCTTTAATGTTATTTATTCTGAATTCAGACACGAAGTTAGAAACTTTAAAACAAGATGTTCAATTCAATCTTCAAGTAAAAGAATTTCATTGTTTACCCAAAGGAATTAACTATAATGAATAAAATGGCAACTTATATACAAATAAGCATGTATCTGTATGAATATGATATGCCTACCCATACTCATCTTTAGCTATCATACTAGAAGTTTCACTACCAATATCTATACTATTTGAATTCTCCAAATGATTTCCAAACTTAGTTACACATAGAGAAAATGCAAAATGTTTGCTGAATATATTGACTATTTTCCAAATTCACATATGCGGTATTTATTTTCTTTAGAGATTATGATATGTGGAGTATTTTCCACATTCATTTTATTTAATATGTTAATTTACCTGGTTTTATTTTGATCACAGTCTCTATCTAGAACACAGAGGTTAATTACAAGAATTCATAGGAATGAAAAGCCAAAACAAGTCCTTTTTGTAGAAACAGAGAAGTGCAGTTGTACTTGGAAATCTATGAAATCCATATAATGACATAACAAAGTTATTAAATGTCTTGGCTCAGTTGTTTCTCTCTTAAAAAACAAACAACAAAAACAACAACAACAAAAAAAACAAAACAAAACTTGGTAACTTGGTTCATAGTAAGTAATAAGCATTTTCTCTCCATTCTCAAGTATCTTAAACACTTGGTCATTAGTATCAAATCTAGCAATTTAGTCTTTTTGTTATTTATTCTGGATTAGAAACATTAAGAAAAAATAACTAGTTCACTCTTCAGGTAAATATCTGTGCAAGAAGAGAATGATTTCATTGTTTATACAAAGGAATTGACTGTAATGGATGAGGCATTGGCAACAAACCCCAGTTCCTATATGCAATGTAATATTCCTCTGCCTACCAGCATGCCCTTGTGAAGCTATACGAATGCCTTCAAGGGAACTGGCACATACAAAAGGCTCTTGCTGATCTCATCATTTAAAGCCAAGCCATGATAATGGTTTTCTGTGTTTGAATGTCTGGAAGCTGAGACTGTAAATTCAGATTGCCCAGCTTGAGAGTTTATATGCTCTGAAAGAGTAACCAATTACATAGTGCTGATCACAGGACAATAAATTTTACCATTGTGAAAGATATTGTTTGTCAAGAAGGCTTAAAATGACCAGGTCAGCCATAAGGAATCCTCTCGTGGTGCGTATATATACTTTCAGGTTGGCTGGTAGGAAATAATACTGCAACTTCAAAATACAGCAAATAGGATACAGTAAAAACTGAACATGGCAGCTATTTTAGAATATCATAATCATTTTTCTTGATATAAGAGTGACTAATGCTACCACTATTTTATGTGTGTGGTTTGTGATTATGTGTATGGTTGTACATATGTAATTGAAAAACAATCTTGTGATTTTTTTTCCTGAAAAGGAATACTTAAGTGGTACACAATTATACTTATATTTCCATAAAGAGATGTGTACAATTTATGTATGCAAAGTATTAGTTATTCTGTAACCTTAAAATGAGATTTTAAGTTATTCATGACTTTTAGATTAATTTTGCTTTGTAAGTTTAATAAGCAGTATATAATTTTAATATTTCTGTTCATCTTGCTGAATATTTTAATTTAAAATAATTAAATATTTAAAATGTTAAGGAAGATTAACTTTTAACCCAAGTAAGTGATTTGCTGATTCATATATACTTTCTAGCAGTAACAAGATGCATTCAGTGTATCCCTGTGTATCCAATATTTAAAGAGGCCCTTTTCTTCTCATTTATAGCAATGTTCGTATCCATGATGCCTTGCTTAGGAAAGATATTGCCCTATTTTGATTTGTTAGTTATACAGTTGAAACTAAGATACTTAGTGACTCCAATAATCAGGAAATTCAATAATTATAATGCAAGTAACAAAACCTTGACTTAATTACTAACTACAAAGAGTAAACTCTGAGTGCATTCTGGATAAACTTTTAGAAAAAATCCATAAAGGATATTTTGGGTACTACTAGAAAAAAATTTAATAGAGAATGTGCATTAGATGATATCAAATACATTTTAATATCTTCAGTATGCTGATAGCATTACATAAGAATAATACTTATTCTTAGAAGACACATGCTCAAGTACATACAAGTGAAGCATGTCTGCAACCTATATTCTAATGGGTTTTACATATGTACATATACACTATACACTTGCATATGAGAGAAAATAAAATAAATGTAGAAAAATATAATACCAATAATTCCTTATACTCATATTTTCACATTTCTTTAGAATTGAAAAATTTAAAAACAGTTGAAATAATGCTGTGTATGTATATTAAATTACAGTGCCAATCTCACAGTCATGTGTAGAGAAGGAGAGGGAGGTGGGTGGGAAACAGAAGGAAATGCTCCAATCGTGTATATTCTTATTACTCTATGCCTCAGTATGATGTATAATTACAATGCACCAATAAAAGCTTAAAAATTATATAATAAACCTTTAGTTTGAAGTTTAAAAAAGATGGCTGTAAAGGAACACTTCTTCTAGTAAATGAAAAATGTTATCCAACCTTATATTAAATTTCCTTTTTTCTTCACATCATCTGTTTGAGGGAAGTTTTAATATATCTGGAAAGGATTTTGTATGAAAATTATGTTCTTACCTTTGTAAGAAGGAAAATGCTAGTGAGTTTATACTCTTGAGGTTATGAGCTTAGAAAATTTGGGGTGAATGTCTCTAAACTAAAAACTTATACAATTAATTATAGAAGTCAGCATTAACCTGGAAAATGAGCGTAATATAAGGTACATAGCCATTTTATCACAAATGGTAGAGGGAAGGAGAATGAATGTACTCAGATTGAAAAGCAAGAATGACAAATACCCCAATTGTTGATGCATTGAATGAGATATGTCAGATACCTGCATCTGATAATCGGACTTTTTTATTTTTTTAGTGAAAGCTTAGGCAATCAGAAGTTTATAAAGTTAAAAATGCAATGCTTTAAACATAGTGTAATTGGCAATGATCACTTTAAGTCCTTTTTTTATATAATTTTGCACTTACAGGAGGAGTCGAAGGCAAGACGTGAGACATGGAAATCCATTGACTCAATGCAGAGGATTTAATCTGAAAGGTATTAAAAATGAACCTGATCAGTCTTGGTAAATAAAGCAATGCTGTTCAACAAGAGCTCTGTGCACATGTTTTTGTCACATTGAGCCTCACTATGATGTATAATTGCATTACACTAATAAAATATTTTTTAAAAATAAAATAAAAATAAAGCAATGCTTCATATCAACTTTCAGTCAGGGAAACATTGCATTACACTCAAGCCTTTCATTTTAAAGAAAATCTCACCAGGAAAAAATTTTGGTATTAATTTATGATAATTAAAAATTAACTCTTACTTGTATGAATACTGAAAAATGTGAAAAACAAATGTCTGAGAACACATGTACTGACAGTATGCTAGTTGGTAGTTTCTTCACACAGAAATAATTATAGATTTTTTTAGCTACTATTTTCTCCTTGAAGAAAAAAAATTAAAAATTTTACCATTGAACAAATAGTATAGCACTTTTATATTACAGCAATTACACAGAGCATAAACTGCACTGTTTTTACTATCCTAAAGTATACAGTTCTGAGCAGGGTGTGGTGGTGCACGCTTGTAATCCCAGTTCTTGGGAGGCTGAGACAGGAGGATCTGGGTTCGTGGCCAGCCTCAGCTACTTAGTGAGGCCCTCTGCAACTTAGTGAGACCCTGTTTCAAAATAAAGAATAAAAAAAAAAAAACAGGACTGGGGATGTAGCTTGGAGGTAGAATGCCCCTGGGTTCAATCCCTAGAACTGTATATATCCCGTAGCATTACTTACATTTATGTTATTGTGCTGCCACCTGCCAGCCATCTCCAGGTATTGTTCATCTTCCCAAACTGAAGCACTCTATCTATTAGATGCTAACTAACCAGTCCCTCTTTCCCCTAGCTCCTGGCAACCACCATCCCATTTTCTTATGAATTTGACTATTCTTGGTACCTTATTTAAGTGAAACCATTCAAAACTGGCCCTTCTGTGCTTGGCTTTTTTTCATTTTTCATGCCTTTGAGGTTCATTGATACAGTGATATGCACCAACATTTCCTTGTTGTTCAAGGCTGAAGTAATATCCATTTAGTATAGGCTACATCTTGTTTATACCCTCACCCACTGCTGGACACTGGGATTGCCCCTGCCCTTAGGCTCTAGTGAACAGTTTTGCTATGAACAGGGACACATATTTTTGACAGTCTTGCGGTCTATTTCACAGTTAATGTAATCCCTTCCTCCCTGCCCTGACTCTGAGATGCTACCAAATTTCCCTCGCTAATCCCCTCCTCCCACCTCAACCCTCTTAACCAGGAGCATTTCTGAGCAGCCCTTCCTCCTGGCCCACAACATGCTACAGATGAATTGTCTGTAAAACATAACACTGAGCCTCCTTTTTCTAATCCATTGGAGTCTAAGTTTTCCTTCCATAAAGAGTGGCATTTTTGTTACTAAACATCCTGGCTATAATGAGCAAATTAAGAAATAGGTTGTTTAATTGTTCCATAAATATTATCAAGGGAATAAGTTCAGATTACCATTATCCTGTTTGTTGAATATTTTAAAAAAGCATGTAACTTTCCTAATAATAGTATTTGTCATGGTGGGAAGAATAGTGACAGTGGAGGTAATGGCAAATATTGATGATGACTTTGAGTTAGAACCTGAGTTAAGTGTTTTTTTATGATTATCTCACTTAATGCTCCAAAGTTGTACTAAAAGTCTATTATTGTCCCTGCACTCTGAATGAAGATTCTATCCATGTTTAAACACTATGTGATTGTACCAAATGCTTTACCTAACGTAATACTCGTATTTAAGAGTGTAAAATACTATAGCCTATGTTTTAGAAATGAGTAAAATGAATGAACAGAGAGATCAAGTAATTTATCTAAGGATCCACACGGCCACTAGTGATAAAGTGGGATTTTACCCCAGCATCCCCTGATTCCTAAGACTGTGTTTTCATTCCCCTGGGCTCACACCACAGTTTCTGTCCTTTCCCACAGATTCTGGATTTTCTCTATTCCATACTGTGATGGAGTTTAGGGATGCAATACACCTAGCTTCCACATTGCCTGGCACTTACTCTCACTGCACTAAATTTCTTCTTAACTCTCAGCTTCTGTTTGCTCAGCTGAGAAAATCTAATCTAACCTAATTCTCAAATCTAAGATGTTAAATAATTAAATGTCCAAAGTTATCTTAAGTATAATCCTTGGTATAAAGTAATACTTGAGTACATGTTGATTTCCTTGATTAAAATAGCCTTAATTAACTTTTCTCTCCTGTTCTTTACATTAAGTCGAACTGGTAAACACTGTATAACAGTTTCTCATTAAATAATTATCATAGCCTTCTGCTGGCTGCTGTATTTGATCACAATTTTATAGAGAGATATTCATCCAGAGAAAAGAGAATGCTCTAAATTCCCTTGTGTTTTTTTCTCTCTCTCTCTTCCTTTCCTTTTATTCTTGCTTTTCAGAATATAGAAATGCAGCTGAAATTGTTCAGTATGGAGTAAAAAATAACACCACTTTCCTTGAGTGCGCCCCCAAGTCTCCCCAGGCGTCCATCAAGTGGTTGCTACAGAAAGACAAAGACAGGAGGAAAGAGGTGAGTGGTGCTGGCCAGCAGCCATCAATCAGTGCTTCAGAGGAACATTATATCAGCATCCCACACGAGATGCAGACCACACGGAAAAGGAAAGACAGATGAAAATCTTTTATGTCATCAGGATGACAAGTGCCACCTTCCTTAAAATCTTTTGTCCCTAGAATTGATGGATTAATTAGAATCCTCTCTTCCTGGCTGCCCACCTCTGTAATTCAATGATTGAAATGGGAGCTGGGGCACTAAGATGGTGGTATTGATGTGAGGAAGCATTTGTAAAAGAAACAAGGTGTATGCAAATCCAGAAGCCAAGTTCTCACACAACAGCCTCTTTGTGTGGTTCACAGATAAAAGGGAGCTTTAAAAGATTTCGTTTTTCCTCAGCAAGAAATTATGCTGTATGTTCTTTACCTATGGCAAAGAACACTTTCGTGCTGAGCGGTGATCTGTTTCTATTGCTTTATTATTCATAACACTCATGCTTCGCTCAGGCAATGTACGGAATCATTGTTTATAGGACCTTTACTTTTATTTAATGATATGGAAAAAAATCTAGATTTTCAAATAAAAGGACACTCACTATAACCTTTCACTGATTGGAAAGTATTGTTTTAAGAGAGAGAGTATAAAATGGCACAGAGTGATATAAATTGTGAATTCCATAATATTGATGTCACATTGTCCTGACAAATGAAAGGAACTAAAAATGTATGTGTGTCCATAAAGACTTAGGGTAGCCTAGTGCATCATAAAGTCTGATGGAGCCACAGAGAAAATGGAACCTGCGGCACCTGTGTGTGTATTCTTCTGCTAATATTAGAACTTTGCTTTCTTATTTCTTCCTATTCTCTCTTTACTAGTTCTATTCTGTCCCTCTTTCAATACTATGTTTGCCTTTTAATGCTTCTGGGTGGGTTGCTTGTTATCAAAAGCAATCAATCTTTGAGTTGGATTTCCTTTATAATAAAAATGTCTGTTTCTACAGAACTTTATCATTTAGAAAAATATTTCACATGTATTACCTTATTTGATTTGGGTCAGATTTCTTTTTTTTTCCTCGGGGAAAGAGCATTCCAGAGTATATTTGGCAAATAACTTCTTATCACATAGGTTTTTAATTCTGCATTAACACTACTGTAGCTGGAACTGTAAGGAAAGAGGATTCCAGTTAGCTGATACCTAGCCCAATTGTTCCAGTCTGAGCCCGTACAGTAATTAAATATTAGCTCATTGCGTTTTACTACCTTTCTTTCAAAAGTAAATCTACCTAGATTTATAAGACAATTTCCTTCAGCTTATTCTTAGATATCCTATAGTATGAGATAATTGCAAAAGGCCCTTGAAAATGTTCAAAACTCTGCTTGTGTATATACATTTTTTATTTAGAATAATCATTGTTTGAAAAAGGGAAAAATGCTTTAAGTGGCTTGGTGTTTTTACAACTGAGTATTTTTGTAAAACTGAAAGACAAGAACTCCAGGATGAAATGGATATTTTAAATTAACTATGAAGCCGGGTGTGGTGGCACACGCTTGTAATCCCAGCATTTGGGAGGCCGAGACAGGAGGATCCGGGTTCGAGGCCAGCCTCAGCTACCTAGTGAGGCCCTCTGCAACTTAGTGAGACCCTGTTTCAAAATAAAGAATAAAAAATAGGACTGGGGATATAGCTCAGAGGTAGAATGCCCCTGAGTTCAATCCCCAGTACCGCAAAAAAAAAAAAAAAAAAAAAAAAAAAATTAACTATGAATTTCATTTATATAATGGTGCCTGTGATCCAGATTCCAAAAGCAACCAAAATTCTGTGCTCATATGCAATGAAAAAGCTTCTATCCAAAGGGAGTGTACTTTAATTGTTCCAAAATGGATACTATTTTGCCCTTTCTTTAAAACATTCAGTACCTCATGATGAGATCTCTCATGCAAAAAGAAGACAGTGAAACTGACCACAATTTCATGTCCACTGAGAAGGATGCTAATTTCTACATAATGCTTTGCCAAATTTGTGCAAGTCAACAATATTTTGTGTATGTTGGTGATCTTTTTTTTTTTTTAATATGGTCTTCATCCGTGGAACTTTAACATGTTTCTCTCTTAGGTTAAGCTCAGTGAACGAATCATTGCCACATCCCAAGGACTCTTGATCCGATCTGTTCAAGACTCTGACCAAGGGCTGTATCACTGCATTGCCACCGAAAATAGCTTCAAGCAGACCATAGCCAAGATCAACTTCAAAGTTTTAGATTCGGAAATGGTGGCTGTTGTGACAGACAAATGGTCCCCGTGGACCTGGGCCAGCTCTGTGAGGGCTTTACCCTTCCACCCGAAGGACATTATGGGGGCATTCAGCCACTCCGAGATGCAGATGATTAATCAGTACTGCAAAGACACTAGACAGCAACATCAGCTGGGCGAAGAGTCACAGAAATTGAGAGGGGACTATGGCAAACTAAAGGCTCTCATCAATAGCCGGAAAAGTAGAAACAGAAGGAACCAGTTGCCAGAGTCATAATATTGTCTTTACGTAGGGCTCATGCCTTCAGTAACAAATGCTCTGTCTTCAATGATCAAATTTTGAACAAAGAATTTGTGCTTACCAATGAAAAATTCCTGACAAAAGGTGATTACTCACTCGTAACGTGAGTTTCATATGAACTGAAATGAGCATGCATTTTCTTGTATGATATTGACTAGCACTAGACATGTCATGGTTCTCATGGTGCATATAAATATTTAACTTAACCCAGATTTTATTTATATCTTTATCCTCTTTTCTTCAAAATCAATGTGGTGGCTACAAAGTAGAGCTGTTACATCCCTCAATGCAATGAGGGTTATAACCCTGTGATAATTCTTCCCTACTTTAGGGGTTTAGAGATCTGTCAGTGATTTTACATATAAAAACAAATTCTGACTCACAACTTTCACATAGTAAAAGTCATATAAATGCATGTGACAGAATGGAAGAGAAGTAGACTAGATAAAGGACAGGGAGAGGGCACCTGAACATTGTTTAAAAACATAAGTGATTCATAAGGAGAAAATGATGAGTTTTTATGCTTCCAGTGTAATATACTATTTTGTTTAAGATTCTAAAAATTGTCACTTGCTGGTCTCTGTCATTGATCTTGGTTCTACTGTTTCAAGAAGATAAAATGAGTCAATACTATAAAGGTCTTTGATGAGAGTTATAGCAGTGAAGCATTTAGGTTTATATTATTATGTTATCATCTTCCAAACCAAAGCACTTTCTTGTTTTGGAAGTTATTTAAGTTATTATAGACTTAAATTTAATCTTACATTATTTAATTGATTATTAGTTTATTTCTAACTTTCTAATCTATGTGCAAATTAAACAATATAAGAAGAAAACATTTTCGAAGTATCAAACTTCAACATAATGGGTGAAATCATTCATAGAAAAAAATCAAGGTAGAAAACATATCCTTATCAAGAGGAATTTATAACAGATATGGCTATTTTTCAAATTCAATAATCAAGTTCTGTGATAAACTTACACATTTTTCAAAAACATGTCTCTCATACCATACTGATTTTTCAGCCACATTTCACTGTTTTTAATATAACCTTATGTGTGTGATGGAGAGGTGTTCATTATGTCAAGAAAGGAAAACACAATGTAATTTTAACAAAAATAGATATTCTTTATGAAGTTCTAAAATGTGTTTTATTCATATTATTTTGCATTTCTTTTCAAACATTATTTTAAAAGAATGTTGATACATATGTTCAGTGGTCTATAAATGTAAATGTAGTAAGTTTTGTGCTAAAGAAAATGATTTTCTAGTTTATGCTCGTATACCTTTCTTAGAATAATTTAATATGAAAATTAAGTTCTCCAAATTAAATTTAGATTGGAGAATTGTGGGAAATTTCCTCATGTTCTCATATTTCTTCGAAAGATAGTTTTTCCTTATTTGTTTCATTTATTTTTAAGACATTTCTGTGTTTACAGTTGAAAACAGAAATTACACCATATGCCTAATCAAAATTTACTACAAAAATTTTGTTAATAGTTAACAATTCATGAAGATGGCAATTAAGGTAAATGTATTGCCTTTTTAAATATTGTAGTATCAAACTTTAAGAACTAAGATCAGGGCTGCAGGTGTAGCTCAGTTGTAAAGTACATGCTTAGCATCAGCAAGGCCCTGGGTTCAATTCATAACAAAAACAAAATTGAGAGAGAGAGAGATACAGAGGTGGGAGGGAGGGAGGGAGAGAGAGAGAGAGAAAGAGAGAGAGAGGAAGAGAAACAGAGAAAGGAAGAAAGAACTATTGTCAAAATGGGTGAGATTATTGATCAGAATCTAAGAGTATGATTTGTTACTCACGTGGTGGTAAATTTCAATAGTCCAAGATGAGGCCTTGATGTGGCAGAATTAACAGTTAAAATATATAATATAAAGGACTCCCAAATCTATTCTTAAGACGCTATTGATTCAAATGTGTATGATTCTAAAATAATCTCTACAGCAGTTTATTATACAAATGATTTGCCTGATGAAAAGTTTTAAACTTATTTTCTTCTCTACACTCAAATAGCAGCATGTCAGTCAATATAAAGCCAAAACCATCCTCTGTGTTTGTGATCAATCTCTTCTATGTACAGAATTAAAGCAAAATTGTTTTAAAGTCACAATTCCCCTGCTCCATATGGACCCAAACTTATATACAATGATGATGTTTCATTTATAATATTATTTGTACTATTTAATACCTTGTATTTTGACCATTCTTAAATTGTATATACTTTTATTGCCTTTAAAACTATAGAAATTCTTCCCAAACACAACTCTGCCAAATATAAACAAATTTTCTTTCTAAAATATAGTGTTAATGTATACTGAATATTGGTGGTTGATTGGTTTTATATGGTGTAGTTTGGCATTTTAAAAGGTTAAAATTTTTTCATTTGTATTGTACATACAATTTTCTAGAAATGCACTTTTTTTCAAAGTGTAGGTTTGTGAATAGATTTTAGCATGATGAAATTATTGTTATGGTGAATGTTAATTCTGTGCAAGAAGACAAATTAAATGTACTTATCACACTAAAATTTAAATTGGAAATCAAAGAAATCATTTGCCTGGCAAAATAAAATTTGCTGAATTCCCCCCACAGATGTCTGTAACATTTCTTTTCAATATACAGTTATTTGTTAATGTGGTAGAATTTACTGAATTATTATTATTTTTAAAAGATGTATTTACTTATCCATATTTGTGAAACTAATACATGTAGATATTTCAAAATGTAGGTATTCCAAGATACACACATAAAAGGCTTCTTGTACCAGTAGCCCTCATTCAACTCTCCACCTTAGAAAAATTCAGTGTCGTCAGTTTTCTGTCTATATTTCCAAGGCATTTTATACTCATGTAAATATATACCTACTTTCTCCCTCATGTCATAATTTCCTTTCTTAGATGATACCTTTCCAGAACAGGAAGGAATCTCTCATTTCTATTCTATCTAGTGATATGCCAATTGTTCAGGTGGGGAACCTGCAATCCATGGATCAGGTGACACCATAGAAAATAAAACCAGTCTATGAAATTGAGGGGAAGAAGCCCTGGGTTAACTCCAAATTTCATTAGAATGTTTGGATAACAAAACTTTGAAACTGCCTTCTATCTACCTCTGTGTGTTTGATCTGTGTTAAGATGGGTGGAGGAAAGAACACAAATTAGGAGTTTTCTCAATCAATCTTCCAACCTGATGAGTTTTCACTACCCCCTAATTGCCTCAATATTTCTTCGTACCTCCCTTGCTTGCATTTCAACTTCACCTTAGTTTTAAAATAATTTAATGTGCTGGTAATCCCAGTACCTGGGGGGGGGGGCAGATACAGGAGGATCGCAGGTTTGAGACCAGCCTTAGCAATGTAGTGAGACTCTCAGCAATCTAGTGAGACCCTGTTTCAAAACAAAAACAAAATAAAATAAAAAGTGCAAGTTGTATAGCTAGGAGGTAGAATGTCCCTGGGTTCAATTCTCAGTACCATAAATAATATTACTTAATACAGTTCTTATAGTTTTAATATATTTCTGATGTTTTATGCCTCTTAATGAAGTGAAAATTTTAAGGGTAACTCATGTTAAGAAACATGAGTTTCTGCTAGCTAAGGGCAAGAGAGATGGTCAGTTTTGTTTTGGAGTCTAGTTAAGGCTATTAAAAAGCTTAAGTCTAGACAAGGAAATAAGCAGACTAAGGAAGCAAAAATGTTTATTTAACCAGACATTAAGAGTGTTATTAAATTCTATGCATGATGACAAAACCGTAGATCATTGTGGAAATATTTTCTCTTATGAGTTTATCCTTTTAACTGACCAAGTTTTTGCACAAGAATACAAACCCCTCTCCAAAATCAAAACACATCAGAACAAACTCTGTACTTGCAAACAGGTATACTCCATTGTCAATAAATTGTTTTCTAAAGTAACTTCTGGCAAGTATTGTAATTTGTGTAGTTTTGTACCAATGTTACCTTCATAGTGCACAGGTATCAAGAGTTAGAAGAACTAGCTCCAAGATAATAAAAAGAAGGAAAAAGAAAACCCACAAGGAAACCCTCATTTTAGTGACTCTACTGTGTCTGCTCACCTCATAAAACCCTCCTTTCCACATAGTTTGAATTGTGCATTTCTCAGGGCTATTATATTGCTATGCTTGAGTGTTACTTACAGAAAGTGCTATTAAAGGATGACATTATAACAAACACATTAAAACTGTTTATTCTATGTAAGGTTACATTGCAATCCTCAAGAACAAAAGCAGAGGGGATTTTTATTCCTTAAGTGGTTTTTCTCTTCCTCTGAGATATTCATACAAAAAAAAATGTCATCCAAAGATTTTATGAGATCAAAAACATAATCATTTCTGCAAGGCAAAATGGATAAATGATGAGATTATTGTAAAAATAAAAGCCATACCAATAATTTCTTTGGATATTTTTCAATATACATATGATCCTTGGCTCATGAGATAAAAAGAAGTTCCTACTTTCTTAGGTCTATTTATAATGTCATTCCTACAATTTTACATAGGAATAAAAGAATTTGAATGCTTTAATTTTTCTTCATATTGATTTTGGAAGCAAGTTATAATTATCTTTACTTCTCTATGACATCATGGATAGGCAAACAGAAGTTAGACATTGAAATTACCCTTTACTGAGTTGATGTAAACCGGCAATTGTTTCAAACTGTAGTTTGGTATTGACAGTCAGTGTCACATGTAGGAAAAGTGGGCCACAGGGAACCAAAAGCAAAGGAGACAATAACCAAGTCAGACCAGCCTGGAACATCTAGAGCAGTCCTGAAGATGCTTTTACATACGTGTGTGTGTGTGTGTGTGTGTGTGCACACATGTGTGTATGCACATGTGTGTGTGTAATGTACCCATAAATTCAAAAACCAGCTATATTCAATTTATTTATTATTCCAAAACAAATTTCAATTTCTACTTCAAGTTCCCATACTAGTTTTCCCATTTATACATAATATAACCTGGAAATGTCATTTAAACCCTCTCCGTGAATTGTTGCTTTATCTAATTTATGTGTGTGTGTGTGTGTGTGTGTGTGTGTGTGTGTGTGTGTGTGTGTGTGTGTGTAAGACCAGGGATTGAACCCAGAGACTTTCTACTTCCAAGGTACATACCACCCAGCCAGCCCTTTATTGTTTATTTGCTTTGTTTTGTTTTAAAAGAAGGTCTCTTTAGGTTGCCAATGGTCTAGCTAAGTTGCTGAAACTGGTCTCAAACCTGAGATGCTCCTGTCCCAGCCTTTCAAGTAATGGGATTTCAGGCATGTGCCATCACGCCCAGCTCTTCATCTAAAATTTGAATCATAGTACTAATTTTGTAGTAGTTGTGAGAATTAATATATGTAGAGTTCTTATAATGCTCTGCTATTTTTCAGTCAGGAGGGGAAACCATTTCTTTCATTTGAACTTTTGTCTCCCTTTTAATTCAGATTGCATCTAAAGAGCTCAATAGATATTTAATGGCATTTATCTATCTATATTGGCATCTGTGGTGACATCATCTTTCTACTTTACTTTGCCATTAGTTCACAAGTGTCCTCAGAATTATCCCTTGTTTCTGTTGCATAATGTGTTCAGTGCAGGTGTGCTTTCTTCTTCAAACAAACCCACTTTAGGGAAACAAGAATTTTTCTGCTATTTCTGCACCATTCTGAGACAAAACTCAAGCCCCTCTTCCACCTAAAACCACTAGGGTATGTTGGTTTGTGAATGCCCTTTTTCTTCTGAAATCCTGTACCTTCCCAGAACACAAACCCACAAATAAGCTAGAAACTTGGGACCCATAAATCCCCATGTGTTCATCATCACCTGGGGACAATTCACTCTTTATTCACTGCCCTCTGGGGAAAGAATTGTACTAGATTTTAATCTTTGTCATCCAAGTACCTACAAAAGAATAAGTACTTGGGAGAGTAACTTTGAAGTTATATATGCCTAATACATTTTTAGGCTAATATACACATTTTTATCCTAAGTTTAAGTAGTCCCGAAAGATTTTAAAATAAAAGTTGCATCACTTTTTAATGACAATAGTGGAATAAAAATATTATAGGAACTTTTGTACCCATCATCATGTTATAAAATAGTATACAGCATGCTCTTTTCATAATATTCAGAAATTTTTATACTTTTTGGTGTTATAATTATATACCATAATGAGATCCAAAGTGACACAAATATATATACACACAGAGATTTCACATTATTTCTACTTCATATTTATATCCCACTTATTCTACAAATTTTGACTTGATATAATAAATTTTATATTTTTATTACTATTCATATACCTCTGGAACAAAACTCGCATTGCGTTTAATTCATATTTTAAAATAACCATAGGACTCTAATAATTAACTTTTTTAGATTAAATTAAAATTATAAATTGCCACAATTTGACCAAAGAATACAATTACACTCTAAGTTTTGAAAATCATTAAACATAAAAATTAAAATCTTGAAATGCATACAATGAGAGAGATGAACTTCTTTTTCTACCAGTAATTAGATTATTTTTAGATGAATCTTAAGAGAATGAAAAAAGTTCAGGAAAATGCTTTTCCTAAGTCTTGCAGGTTCAGATGAACATACTCCCAAGTACTGGGAATACAAGCATGTGCCACCACACCCGGCTTTTAAAAGACCTTTTAAAGTATACACCTCACACCACTGCCATCAAACTTTGTTTTAATTATTGAGTAAAAAATGTGGTTAGTTTCTCTTACAATTTGACTTAAAGATTTGCAAATCATTATTCTTCCCAGTACTTTTACCCCTACTTCTATTTGTGCCTTTAATGGGATTTTTGGCTTCATGGGGCCATCTCCATGATTTTTTCAGAATAATCTTATTTCTTCTACTTAGACTCCCAGCAGTAACTTACTGAGTGACTTTGTGTTAATGTCTCCCTGTCTCTTGGGCTCCTCATCTGAAAAATGAGGATAACATTATTTGCCTCATAAGGTCATAGTGAGGGTAAAATCGTGTTTATATATAACGTTGTTTTATCACTCCTGTCACATGGTTAAGATCTCATTAGTTTAATCAGTTCTATTATTCTATTCTGTCATAAATCCCTCAACTTTGTTCAGAAGCTCTGGTGACAGCTTGGCATTGTTATTATTGCTTCTGTTTCCTTGCCCCTTTAGTTTTGGCCATTGAATAACCTGATGATCATTATTATTTCATGCACCTTGAGAATCTTCACTTTTTTTTTTTTACCCTAAGCTTCACCTTCAATCCAAACAACAGCAGGAAGCTCATGCTTCCTCAAATTATTTTTTTTTCCATCCATCAAATAACCTTGGGATTGCTAGAAGATATTCCCCCAAGCTTAGATTTATCCATCTTGGATTTTAGCTGTGATACTGCGAATTAGGAACTGGGCTTTTTATGAGATTCCTCAATATCCCATTTTATGACTTCCTGTCAGTTCTGCCACTGCCACTCCCCAGGCATGATCAGTCCATCAAGTCTGAATTCACCCTGACAGAGAATTTAAACATGGGGTGGGGATTTCACATCATCAGCAATGATGGAGGTATCAGCATGTCTGCCACCACCATTGGCATAAAAATAGGCATGTATGGAGCATTTTTCTGTAAAAGTCTCGCAGATGGACAACTATCTGTTTCCTTCACAGGATATTCTAAAGTAGATACTATTAGTCTATTTTATAAATGGCAAAATAGAGAGTCTAACGTGTTTGCACACTTGCCCCCAGTTAACTGATTTCCTAAACCTAAAATGTATGAAAGACAAAGAGTCTGACTCCAAACTTGAAGCAGCTTCCAAACTTCACTAGGTAGAGTTTCCTTCAGGAATATCCGTTAAGAAAGTAAAATCGTAATCCCATGCACTGATCCTCCTTTGCTGAAAAGCTTCTGCAAAGCAAAGGAAACTATCAAGAACCTCAACAGAGAACCTACAGAGTGGGAGAAAATTTTTGCCAGTTACACTTCAGATAGAGGTTTAATAACTAGGATATACAAAGAACTCAAGAAAATCTCAACTAAGAGAGCAAACAACCCAATCAAAAAATGGGCAAAGGACCTAAATAGACACTTCACAA
>PVLC010005881.1:17772-73374 GCA_004027655.1 Graphiurus murinus | reverse complement strand
AGGGAAGGGAAGGGAAGGGAAGGGAAGGGAAGGGAAGGGAAGGGAAGGGAAGGGAAGAGAAGAGAAGAGAAGAGAAGAGAAGAGAAGAGAAGAGAAGAGAAGAGAAGAGAAGAGAAGAGAAGAGAAGAGAAGAGAAGAGAAGAGAGGGAAAGAGGGAGGGAGGAAAGGACAGACATAAAAAAGATAATTCATGCAGAAGAATTTGCACACCATTCAACCCATAGTAAGTTCTTGTAAAAACAAGTCATTGTGGCTCCTTATTTTTGTTGCTGCTATTATTATTGTTGTTGTTGTTTTCAGGTCCCTCTAGACATTTGAAAGTGAAAATTTAGTATGAGGGATTAGTGTTCAATTTAGCATGCAACAAAATCAAATTGTGAGTGTATAGTGAAGATAACAAAAAATGGTGATATAAAGTTTTTCATAAAGAGAGCCAAAGCATTAATTTCTGATTACACAGTACTGTTTGATTTCATAACAGAACACTAAAAAGCAAGCATATCCCATGTAAGCTATTAGAACATGTATGAAAGACTAATTTTAAGGTTGGGGTATAGCTCAGTATAGTGCTTGCTTTGCTGTGCAATGACCTGGGTTTGATCCCTAGTACTTCAAAAATATAGAAACTAAATATAATTTAAAAATGCATTTTAGATTCTTAACCCCACTTTTAAATAAAACATCTTTGCTCTAGCTAAGATATTCCTACCTCTATATTTTTAATATGTTTTTTCCTTTTACCATTCCTTGTATTTTCAAAATTCTGGTGAAAATTCATTCTTTTCTGGCAAGTCTTATTAAGTTTCAATCACCCTTTAATTAGAATCCAGTAGTTAATTTTCATATTATATAATTATTCTGGTTTGTGGGTTTTTTCTTAATTTTTCCATTTGGCATACCTTGACACACAGTTTAGAGGACACTCATTATTACTATACATATTACCAGTCCAGTCCTGTACACACAAAGGCTGCCTCTTCTATTGTGGGCTGGCAGCTGTCTTCACGGTTTGAGTTAAAGGTTGCCACCATAGACTTTCTGCGCTATTTGAATTGTTATTGGTGCTTCCTTCCCTGGGCAATATGGCATGATTCTAAGAGAATTCTATTTTATTTTCAGCTGAAAGAGTAAGACATTGGTTTCTCATCACCTACTACTATCTTCACCTGAATTAATTTGTAGAAAAAATTTAGGTCTGAGGTATGTATAGGGGTAGATTACTTGCCTAGTGTGTGTGAGGCCCTGGTGTGGTTCCTAGCACTAGAAAAAAAGTGAGATCAGGAACTGGGGATAGTATAACATAGAATTTTATATATATATATATATATATATATATATATATATATATATATATATATATATATATTTGGTGCTAACAATATAGAGAAAAGATAGAATCAGAAATGTAATGTGCCTGGAGATAAAGTTCAAGAGCCAACTCAGACTCAGGCTCCAAAAACATTTTTTTTCGGGGCATGGAATCATCCTTTAGCACTCACTGGCATTATGCCTTATCTGTATTTTCCATTTTGCTTATTTGGAAACTTCTCAATACAGAAAACTTTTATTTATATGTTAGTTCTTCAAATGGCTATTGAACATGTAGTGTATCCTAGTTACAGTTTTTCATACTCCAGCAAAGAAAGAATTCAGGGCAGATATTCAGGTAGTATGTTTAGAGACTTGGTTATTTCTAGACATATGTTTGAGGCAATGAGGGAAGCAGTAGCTTTTAGGAAAAACATTCCAAATGTGGAGATCTAACCAGCCTGCCTGCTCACCCTCCTTCCCTCTCTCCTTTCTTCCCTTTCTCCCTCCCTCCTTTCCTCTCTGCCTACCTGCCCTCACTCTTTCCCTCTTTCCCTTCCTTTCTTCCCTTCCTGCCTTCCTGACTTCCTTCCTGCCTTCCTATCTGGTACTGGGCATTGAAGACAGAGACACTCTACCTCCCTAACTATACCCCCAGCCCTTTTTAATTTTTTTTTTTAAATAAGATCTCAATAAATTGCTGAGGCTACCCTCAAAACTCCTATCTCAGCCTCCCAAGTACTGGGATTACAAGTGTGCAGCACTACACCCAGCTGAGATCTAGACTTTAAATGCAGTATATTTACACCTTTATATTTTTCACCTTTAAAGTAGAAATAAATCCTACCTTACACAATAAAGCTAAGTGAGACTGTTAGTGACAATAGTTTGAACAATAAAAGAGTGCTTTATAAATGTATAGCATATGAGCTGAAAATTTAGGAAGTATTAGAGATAGCTACACCCAACATTCAATAGATGTCAGTGGTAAAAGTTTCCACTTCTAATCCCTCATTCTCTTCCACTAACTTCAATGGACAGTGAAATTTTTTGTTCATCTGTACCCAGTATCTTCAAAACCTAAGACTAGAATCCAGTTGCCAGGGCTGCTATAAGCAGTAGATAGACTGAATGGCTTAAGCAACAGAAATTCTTTCTCTCCTCCCACAATTTGGGGGGCTAGAAATCTGAGATTAAGAAGTCAGCAAGGCCAGTCTCTTCTGAGGATTCTTTCCTTAGTTTGCAAATGGCCATATGATTTACCTTTGAGTCTGCCTCATAATCTCTTTTGGTAAAGATAGTAGTTGTATTTGAGTTAGGACCCACCCATAGGACTTTATTCTATGTGGTTAAAGATGAGACGCCACACACCTATAATTCCAGAAGTGGGGAGGCTGAGACTGTAGGATCCCAAATTCAAGACCAACCTCAGCAACTTAGCAAGACCCTCAACAACATACGGAGACCCTGTTACAAAATAAAAAATAAAAATGGTTGGGAGTGGGGTGTAGCTCAGAGGTAGACTGCCCTTAGTTTTAATCCCCAGTACCAAAAAATAAAAAAGTAAAAAATGAAGGCTTTATCTCCAAACATAGCCACATTCTAAGATATTGAGGATCAGGACTTCAATATTTGAATTTTGCAGGAACACAATTCAGCCCATAATAAAAATAAAAGATTCCCTGGATTTGTCTCATATTTTTTTCAAAATCTTTAAAGAAATATAATTTTTTTGCCTCAAACCTTTCACCTTTGACTATAATATAAAATTATAAAATACTAAAAACCAACCCTAAAAGCATGTGTGTGTCATACCCCTCTTCTTCAGTCATCGAGGGTGATTATTAGGTAATATTGTCAGAGGGGTGACATATTACCCTATAGTTAGGAAGAGAATTATTCCTTTCTTCATCCAGAGCAACCTAATACTGTCAATGGAGCCATATAGATTGGAAAAATAGGAGAGTGTGTGTGAATCAAATAAGAAAATCAATGCAATTTTTTTTTATCCTGAGTATGGCTTTGGCTATTAATGTTTCAGAAATATATTATTTGCCTTTTCATCAATTCACACTTGTCTTTGTCCCTGCATAATTTTTACATATAAAAGGATAAGAGTGTAGCTATTTTCCTAAAGCTGTGTTGTCCAAGTGTGTACCACAGGTACAAAATGTTTCCTTTTTTCTCCTCCTGTTGTTTCAACGCTACTTAATGACTAAAAACTGAATACCAAGGACAATCATGAGCACTTAAGGCCCAATTCATAAAAAAAAATGATGCAAGCCATTTATGCACAAATGTTGCTACTTTCATATGGAAACAAGGTACATAAAGAATTCTCCTTTGTGATTCGTAAACCCTCTTTAAGGTAATTTTGTTGCTCAGTTTTGTACCTCAGGAGAGCAAAACTCCAAAAGAGAGAGGTAGGAAAGAAAAGAAAACCTACAGATATACTTATGGTCCTATTTGCATAAAAAACCACAGCAAGCCTTTTATGCAATATTAATTAAACATTTATTAGACAGTAGTCTGTAGATTGTATAGTCATTATCCACTTTAGTCAAGAATATAAAATATCCACAGAAAATATTTAAAAATATTCTTTCTCTGTCTCTCTCTATCAGACATGCTCAGAATCTTTATCATCTAGGGTGATTTGCCTACATATATTCCAAGGGAATAAAGTGCTGGTATAAATACCCAGATCCTATGTCCAGCCTTTTTATTATCTGCCCTGGAAAGTTAGAGGCAGATCATTTTTCCCCATAATTTGCTTAGAATCTGTCTGAGCAGAAAGGTTATTGAGTCTGATATTTGCCTTCTATGAATGCTAACACTTTAGATGCATTCAAGGTGATTAGAAACAAAAGTGATATGATTGACAGATAGGATTTTCCATGTCAGACATGAATACATTATTACTGACCATGCATCACTAGGTCCAATATTATAATTCAAGAGCCTGCAAAATAAGGTCAACACAATTTCCATCTCTTCAAATTTGAAATAAATGTGAACTTTATATTAATCCCACTCAACATAGCCAGTGTCTCTCTTTACAGACATCTCAGCCTATCATTCTTCATAGTTCCAGAATAGTAGTAATGTCCTGAGGTGGAGTTGTGTACATGAAAATTAGAAGAGAAAAAATGGTGTGGAAACAGTAACCATTAAGTGTCATGCACTTACTGTGCTTTTTTGGTCTGGCCCCATTCCTCATCCCAACACATCTGCGCTTCCAGATCCATTCTCTGCCTTAGAAGTCCTGTTTTACACCCCAGAAGAGTAACCTTGTTTGTTGGCTTCCAGTTACATTTAGCCAATGGAAAAATACTGGCAAAAATGAGGAGCAGGAGCAGGAAGTAACTGGGCTTCTTCTTCCCCACGCTCTCACTGCTTCAGAGCTGCGATTTTGGCCCTGGTCCATGACCACAGGTCCTGTTGGGTGGCACCTCTCTGGGGCAAAGCTCTCTCTGGGTTTTTGGAACACCATAATCCTCCCTGGTTCCCCCAACACTGACAGTGAGGACAACTTCCTTTGGCTGCCAACTTGGTGCCTTAGTGTCTCTTGTCTATGCCTTCAATTTTGTCACATTTGTAAGTAGTACTCTCTTACAGTTTTCTCAGGGAACCTTAAATGATGGACATCAGGGATACTGTGTTTCTAGCTAGTTTTTATTTCTGTATGACTAAGTGCATGGTTACTGGGTGATTGCTCCCCTTGTTTTAACTTCATAATGTTTGTACTGTCAATTTAAGGGTCAATCAAACAGAAACTCTCATTCTCTGGCTCTTTGGCTACAATTACATATTGCTTGGGTTAGAGGCCATCAAACTCTGGTAAGCAATGAATAGAGCCAGATAATGATAATGTTTAATGTACTGTACTTGACAATTGGATAGGACACCGACCCATTCAATTAACAAAACATTATTGATTGACTACAGTGATAAAACATGTTACAAGGTCAGTGGATGAATAAGATATGTATCTCATATCACTGCCTCTACTTGTAATAGTAATGAGAGCATCATCAACAGTTACTATCATAAAAACCACAGTCAACACCAGGAAATTCTTTCTTTTTGCCAGGTACTACATCTTCAGCTTATTTGTCCGTAACATATTCGTGTGTGCTAAGTAGCAGAGTATTATATTTATGCCTTAAACAACAATAAGGTAGTTGGAGCTTTAAAAAGTTACAAAAGTTGCCTAAAGTTACTCAGAAGGTAAGTAGCAGCTTGGTACTTGTATCTACAACAGTTTTAATTTCAAAACTGTATTCTTGTGTGTGTATGTGGTAATGGGGGTTGAAAGCGAGTTTTTTTCTATCTCTGAGCTACATCCTCAGCCTGTTCTTATTTTTTTATTTTGAAACAGGGTCTCACTAAGTACCATGTGCTGCTGAACCTAGGATCCTCCTGTCTCAGTCTCCCAGTCACCTGATTACATGTATGCAATCATGACATCTGGCTTCAAAACTACTCTTAACCACTGTGCAACCATGACTCCACTTGAAAAGAAAATCGTTTTTGCAAAATTCTTGGATTTTTCTGTACATTATTTCCTCTATGAGCTTCTTTTTTTCTTACTGGTTTTCATGTGTTAGGATTATTAAGCCATGGCCTTCTCTGTAGTAAGTTCTTGACCCAGGTGTTTTAGGTAGTAATATTCATCTTTTCTATGCACCTATTTCCATTGGTTTTGTTTTAGGAAAATTCTTACCTATTAAAAAAATTGGCTACATACTAACCCACATTTATATTCTAAAAAATTCAATTATTTTATTTCTGTGGAATTGATTTGATGATGTAGCAAAAATAGATGTATTACTATCTTATTAGTCTTTTATTTTTTTAAGTCAAGCCTTCCAAACTTTTAATCGAATAACTGTCCTTTATAAAGTCCTTTCACTTTTTTGCTTGAAAGGAAATGTGGCTATTCCCTGAAGACGCTGCTTCTCCTGAAGTCCTGTCAAGTGGTTCAGGTTTTCTTCCCAAGCATTTCATATGCTACAGATGCCCTTGGGCCTTTAATACTGCTTTCCTGTCCTTCTTTTCTTTCCTTAAAAGCATTAAGACCAACTCTTCTATGTCACATGACTTCACCCATAAAGCTCTCTTTTGCAATTACTGACAGAATTCTGTACTGCTCCTCTTAATTGCAAAAGATAATTATTTCTGTTTGCTCATCCCTCTTCGAACCTCTCATACCTTCTCTCCCAATTTCCTGCCGACTTCTTCATGTTGCTTCTCAATTCATTTAGAAAGTTGATCAGTGAGAAACTAATTTTTACCTGCTTTCACTACTATTTGCTCACTCTCCATCCCTGTATTAGTCAAGCAAAAGCCAGACCTGCCATTAGTTCTTATCCCTCCTTGTTTCTCAAGGTTATTGGTCTTGAAATCCTTGCCTCCCTCACATCATTATTTTCCCCTTTTTATTAAAAAAAGTTTTCCCAAACCTGCTCACAAGCTATTATTTGTCTTTGTCTCTTTTTTTAAAATAAAAAATACATAAACACTTTCTCATACCCTGCTTTTTTCCCTAGTTACTGACGATTCTTGCTTTCCCTTTAGAACTGACCTTGTATTACAAAGGTCCAGCTTTCACCATCTGCTATAGTTTGGACTGTGCCCTAAAGGCCCATATGTTAAAAACCTGGTCCTGGTCCCCAGCTTGGCATTACTGGAAGGTGGTAGAATCTATAAGAAGTGGGACCTATTGGGAGGTCTTCAAGTCATTGGGAATTGAGCCCTGGAAGAGGGTCATGGGACTCTGGTCCCTCCCTCAGTCTCTTTTGTTTCCCAGCCAAGAGATAAGCACATCAGCTTCTCCACACACTTCCTCCATCATGCTCTGCCTCCATGGACAAAGACCTCTGAAACCAGGAGCCAAAACAAATCCTTTCATTTTAATTGTTGATTATCTTCTCACCAAAATGTTTCAGCAGCTTTATCGAGATCTCCATCACCAGTGAGCAAATGCTGCCAAATCCAATGGTCATTTCTTTGTCTCTGAATTATTGGGTTCATCAGCAGCATTTAATTCCACTGATCTGCATACACCTCGCACTTCTCCTTCTTTTGTACCTTCATGGGCTCGCTTGCCATGTTTTCCTATCCTCCAGTCTTTTAAATGTTAACATGACCTCAGGGCTCAGTCTACCTATATATATATATATATATATATATATATATATATATATATATATATATATATATATATATATTTCTTTTTTTTTTTCCTTCTTCTGCATTCTTGCAAGTTAAGTCAAAATTGGCTTTTTCTCCTTGTATCACAAATCTGGATACCTATATACCTAGCTGCCTTCAGAAAATCTCCACATTTATATCTAATAATAACTCAAAGACCTAGAATTTGCCTTCCATGTATCACCCCAGTACTCATTTCTGCATCTTCCTTTTTTTTTTTTTTTTTTTTTTTGTTATTGTGTGACAGAACCTGATCTAAGTATTTTGAAATTTTAACCAACTTAAACTACATAGTAACTTTATGGAATAATTAGGATTGTACCCCAACTTTATAGTTAGGGAGATGGAGGTACTAAGAGATAAATAACCTAATCGAGCCTCACAGTGATGGAGCTAGAATTGTAAAGGCTGACGTTTGGCTCCAAAGAATGTTAGCTTCATATCTTCCCTATGCCACTTCTTATCTTTGTGATCTATAACCTTTGGGAATCTGCTTTCCTTATCCTGACCTTTTACCTGAAATATTTCAGCAAATCCCACTAGCTCTACTTTGAAATACCCAGAACTTTTGTGTGTTTGTTTTATACTGGGGATTGAACCTTGGGCTGCTCTACCATTGAGCTATACCCCCCATCTCCCAGCCATTTTCATTTCCTGTTTTGAAACAGGGTCTTGCTAAGTTGTCAAGGCTGGCCTCAAGCTTGTGATCCTCCTGTCTCAGCCTCCCTAGTCCTAGGCTAAAGCCAGGCTTGGATATACCCAGAAACTTACTCTTTCTCAATATTTCACCCAGTATCATCCTTCTCCCAGTCACCATTACATCTGGATATCCAATATGAATTTCATTTATTTATTTATTAACTTTCCTGGCTCACAGACTGAACCAGGGGCTTCACATATAGTAGGCAAGTGCTCTACCACCAAACTATACATCCAGTCCCCTGCCTAGATTATTGAAAGGGCCCTTAATTGGTTTCATTGCTTCTTCTGTTACTCTGCTCCCGTAGATCTTAGCATTCCTGTGCTCAGACCCTTGGGATAGCTTCATTCATTCAGAGTAAATCCTAACATTTTTACATAACAGACCTGCATATTCTCCATATATCTAACACATTCGATCTCACTTCCTCTAACCTTTTTTCGGAACCACTGAAATTTGGTTTTTATGACTAGCATTTCACCAGAACTGACCTTTCTTAATGACCTAATGATTAAGCTGAAGGATACAATATACAGTGGACTGTTTTATTTCTTAAGTTTACATTACAACTGAGCAATATTCTTCAGAACTGGTTACTCTCTTGTTTCTAACCCTTTTGCAACTCCTAGCTTCTATGGACCCATGCACTCCTGCTTTTCCTCCTACCGAGTTGGTTCTCCATTCTTGGGCTCTTTCCCAGCTTTTCTTCTTCTTCAATCTTAGGAGTGCTCAGGATTGCATAATTTGTGCTTTCTTTGTAATTGTATTATAGCCTTGATGATCACGAACATTTTCCTCTAATTCAGATACCATCCTTGTTAATTTTGAAATTTAGATTTCAGGATGGATTATCAAAATAAATATATTCAATTACTTAGTCAACTCTCCAGTTAGATATTTCACAAGTATCCCAAGCCCAGCTTATCTAAAGTGAATTGATTATTTTTTCTCTCCTCAAAAAGTTTTTCCTACAATTTCCTTTATTTCATCTTATGGAGCTGCTGTCAACTCCTGAAGCCAGAACCATGGGGGTTTTTCTCATAAGATCCTCTTTCCCACCAAGTAACTGCCAATTTCTATAAATTCTATTGTACAAATACTTGGTACATACTCTTACTTTGTTTCCATCATAAATCTGGTAGCCAAAATCCCCATCACTTTTCTCTTTAACAATTGAAAGAGCATCCCAATTGATTGCTCTGCCTCAATTATTGTGCCTCCAAGTGAATTTTCTGTACCTCAGAGACATCATTTTAAAAGTTAAAAGTCTACTCATGTTACTCCTATTTTAATTCTTCAATGAGACCTGTTTCTCATTAAAAAAAAAAGTAGAAGAAGAGTTTTTATGAATCACCACCTACCTCTCTATTATTATTCAGACCAATCTTTCTTTTGGGTAACTAAAAATTATGAAATAGTTTCCGGTTTTTTAGTTGTTTTCACTGACTATAGTCATGCCTTATTTTATTCTGGTTTGCTTTCTTGCACTTTGTAAATTTTCTGTCAACCCTGCGTTGAACAAATCTAACTGGGTCATTTTTCCAATGGCATGTGCTCACGTTGTGTCTCTGTGTCATAATTTGGTAATTCTCACATTACTTCAAACTTCATCATTATTATTAATATCTCTTATGGTGACTTGTGGTCAGTGACCTTCAGTGTTACCATCATAGCTGTGTGGAGCATCAAAAAGTCTGTGTACAGAGAATTATTTTAACGGGCTGGATCAGAAATATCCCCCAAAGTCTCAGGTATTGAAGTCTTGATTCTTAAGGCAGCAGTGATCAGAGGTGGAGCTTTCAGGAGGTGAATAGATCAAGAGGATTCTGACCCCATCAGTGAATTAATCCATTTATGGAATCATAGTTTAATGTGCTATCAGGACATGGTGGAAACTTAAAAGCTAAGCTGTAGTAAGGAGAAGTAGGCCATGTATTGGCTATATTGCAGCTGTGGTCTCTCTCTCTCTCTCTCTCTCTCTCTCTCTCTCTCTCTCTCTCTCTCTCTCTCTCTTTCTGAATCCTGGCCACCATGAGTTGAGTAGATTTCCTTCATTTTGTGTTTCCTTTGTGATATACTACTTTGCTGCAGGCTTAAGAGTAACATATCAAGCAACCATGGATTGAAACTTCTGAATCCATTAACCAAAATAAACTTTTCTTTCTTTTAAGTTGTTTATCTCAGGTATTTTGTCACAGCCACAGAAAGCTGAATATAATGATGAACTTAATAAATGTTTAATATGCTCCGTCTGCTCCACTAGCCAGCCATATCCCCATCTCTTCCTTTCTCCTTAGGCATATCTATTGCCTGAGATACACCAATATTGAACTTAAGTCAAATCAATAACCCTACAATGGCCTCTAAGTATTCAAGTGAAAAGAAGAGTGGTTGATCTCTTACTTCACATTAAAAGCTAGAAATTATTAAGTTTATTAAGGGAGGCATGTCAAAAGCTGAGAGAGATCAAAAGCTGAGCTTCTCATTCCAGTTAGTCATGTTATGAACACGAAAGAAAAAAATTTGATGGAAACTAATAGTCTGCTCCTGTTGACCAATACAGAAAAATTAGTGATCTGTATAGAAGATTAAGCCAACCACAAAATTTCCTTAAGCTGAAATCTATTCAAGAGTAAGGCCCTGACTTTCTTAAATTTTATTAAGGCTCACAGAGGTGAAAAATCTAAAAAGTTTGAAGCTTAGTAGCCATTGGTTCATGAAGTTTAAGGAAATGTCATTTCCATAGCACAAAAGTATGTGATAAAATGCCAAGTACTGATATAGAAGCCATAGCAAGTTACCCAGAAGATCTAGCTAAGATATTTATTAATTAAAGAGCTACACTAAGCAAAAGATTGTCAATGTAGAAAACAACAGCTTTGTATTCGAAGAAGATGCCACAATGGACTAACATAGCTAGAGAGAAGGCAATTCCTGCCTTCAAATCTTCAAAGGACAGGTTGACTCAGGTAGGAGTCAAAACATCTAGTTACTTTAAGTTGAAGCTAATGCTCATTTACCATTATAAAAAATCCCACTGTCCTTAGTAATGATACTAAATCCACTCTGCCTGTGCTCTATAAACAGAACCACAAAGCCTGGGTGACAATACATCTGTTTTCTCATGTTTCCCAAATATTTTAAGCCCACTGTTGAGAACTACAGTGCAGGGGGGAAAAGATTCCTTTCAAAATACTACTACTCAATGACAGAGTACCTGGTCATACTACATTTAGTATAAATATAATTTTCTTTCTTTCTTATTTATTATAATTGGTGCATTGTAAACATACATCTTTGTTAGATACAAGCTGATAAAGACATATATGCACACATTTCTCATTTAACCCCTTCCACAGTTCCCACACCACTCCCTCACCCTCCCTCCTTCTCAAGTTCAGTTTAGTGATTGACCTTGATATATTTGTGAAAGTACATCGTATGCATTAGGGTGACACCCCCCCCCGTCCATCCCCTTCAGTTAAGTCCACTTCTTTGCTTATCGAGGGTCTCTACTTTTTTTTCTGGAGACCCTCTTATGCCCCATATTCTCCCTAGCATCCACATATTAGGGAGAACATATGCCTTTTTACTCTTTGTGACTGACTAATCTCACTTAACATAATGTTTTCCAGTTGAATCCATTTCCCGGCAAATATCATAATTTTGTTCTTCTTTACGGGTGAGTAAAATTCCATTGTGTACATATCCCATAGTTTTGTAATCCATTCATCTGTCGATGGACATCTTGGCTGCTTCCATAGTTTGACAATTGTGAATTGTGCAGATATAAACATGGATACATATGCATCGGTCTGATAGTTTGGTTTCCAATCTTTTGGGTAGATACCCAGAAGTGGTATTGCTGGATCATATGGTAGGTTCATTCCCATTCATCTGAGGACCCTCCATATTGTTTTCCAAACTGGTTGCACTAATTTGCAATCCAACCAACAGTGAATTAGGGTTCCCACTTCTCCACACCCTCACCAGCATTTGTTGTTTTTCGTATTTTTTTATGATTGCCATTCAGATTGGAGTTAGGTGAAATCTCAAAGTAGTTTTGATTTGCATCTCTCTGATTGCTAATGATATGGAACATTTCCTCATACATTTATTGGTCATTTGTATTTCTTCTTTTGTGAAGTATCTATTTAGATCATTTGCCCATTTTTTGATTGGGTTATTTGTTTTCTTAGCTGTGAGTTTCTTGAGTTCTCTGTATATCCTAGATATTAGACTTCTATCAGAAGAGTAACTGGCAAAAATTTTCTCCCACTCTGTGGGCTCTCTTTTGAGGTTCATGATAGTTTCCTTTGCTGCACAGAAGCTCTTTAGTTTAATGCAATCCCATGTATTGATCTTCCTTTGAGTTGCTTGTGCTTTTAGGGTCTTGTTGAGAAAGTTTTTACCTGTGCCTCTTCAAATAGCTGCAAGATCTCTGGCCTAACTTCCACGTCTTTGATCCACCTTGAGTTGACTCTTGTGCAGGGTGAGAAAGTGGGGTTTATTTCCATTTCCCTGCATATGGTTAACAAGTTTTGCCAACACCATTTGTTAAAGAAATCAGTTGACTGTAAGTCTATGGGTCTGTTTCTGAGTCTTCTATTCTGCTCCTTTGGTCTATGTGTCAGTTTTTGTGCCAATACCATGCTGTTTTTATTACTGTGGCTTTGTAGTAGAGTTTGAAGTCAGATACTGTGATACCTCCTGCATGGTTCTTGTTGCTAAGAACTTCTTGGCTATCCTGGGCTTTTTGTTGTTCCATATGAATTTAAGGACTGATTTTTCTATGTCTGTGAGGAACGACCTTGGTAATTTCATGTGTATTGCATTGAATCTGTAGATTAGCTTTGAGAGGATGGCCATTTGGATAATATTTATTCTGTCTATCCAAGAGCATGGTAGATCTTTCCATCTTCTAAGATCTTCATTGATTTCTTTCTTCATGTTTTTATAGTTTTCCTTATAGAGGTATTTTACCTCCTTGGTTAGATTTATCCCTAAGTATTTTATTTTTCAGGGTGCTATTGTGAGTGGAATTGTTTTCTAGATTTCTTTTTCAGTGGATTTATGGTTGGTATACAGAAAAGCTTCTGATTTTTTAAGATTGATTTTGTATCCAGACACTTTGCTGAATTTGTTGATCAGTTCTATAAGTTTTTTGGCTGAATTTTTTGGGTCTTCTAAGTATAGTATCATGTCATCTGCAGAAAGGGATAGTTTTAGTTCTTGTCCCTAAAGTCCCTATTTTTACCCCTTTGATTTCTTTCTCTTGCCTTATTGCTCTGGATAGAGTCTCAAGTGCTACATTGAACAGAAGAGGTGATAATGGACATCCTTGTCTTGTTCCTATTTTTAGTGGGAACTCTTGTAGTTTCTCTCCATTTAATATGATGTTGGCTGTGGGCCTATTGTATATTGTCTTTATGATGTTGAGGTATGTTCTTTCTATTCTGATTCTCTGAAGTGCTTGTAGCACGAATGGGTGTTGGATCTTGTTAAATGTTTTGTCAGCATTAATTGAGATAATCATGTGATTTTTGTCTTTGATTCTGTTTATGTGGTGTTATTACATGGATTGTTTTTCATATGTTGAACCAGCCTTGCATCCCTGGGATAAACCTGATGTGGTCATGGTGTATAATTTTCTTGATGTAGTTTTGAATGTGCATTGCTAGTATCTTGTTTAGCAGTTTTGCATCTAAGTTCATCAATGATATAGGCCTATAGTTTTCTTTTCTTGAACTGTCTTTATTTGGCTTCAGCATTAATGTGATGTTGGCTTCATAGAATGTGTTTGGGAGGGTCCCGTTTCTTTCTATTTTATGAAATAGTTTGAGGAGTATTGGGATTAGCTCTTCCATAAATGTTTTATAAAATTCACTTGGAAAACCATCTGGCCCTGGGCTTTTGTTTGATGGCAAACTCTTTATTGCTGTTTCTATCTCTTTGATTGTTATTGGTTGGTTTAAGTTTTCTATGTCTTCTTGACTCAACTTAGGGAGGTTATATATGTCTGGAAATTTGTCAATGTCTTCTGGATTTTCCAATTTGGTGGAGTATAGTTTTTCAAAATAATTTGTAATAATCCTCTGTATTTCCATACTGTTGGTGGTAATATCACCTTTTTCATCTCTTATTTTAGTAATTTGGGTTGATTCCTTCTTTCTTTTGGTTAGGTGGGCCAATGGTTTATCTATCTTGTTTATTTTTTCAAGAAACCAGCTTTTGGTTTTGTTGATTTTCTGTAACTTTTTTTATTGTCTACTTCATTAATTTCTGCTCTGATTTTCATAATTTCCTGTCTTCTACTAGCTTTGGGTTTGGACTGTTCTTGTTTTTCGAGTGCTTCGAGCTGTGTCATTAGGTTATTTATTTGGTGATTTCTGTTCTTATGTGGGCACTCAGTGCTATAAATTTTTAAACATAACTTTCATATGCACATGAAAACCAAAAAATGAGTGTAAATCACTTAACCATGATAGTCTCTTTATTGTGTTGATCTAGAAATGAATCTGCCATATCCCTAAAATATGTCTGTGTGTTGTTTCTCAAAGTAAGATATTTGCATTTGCTACTTCTGCTGTGTAGAATACCTGTGTTGCTACTTTGAGATACTTCTCCAAAGTCTAGGAGTAAAGAGAAGTATTAGAGTAAGTACTGGGTTCTACACCCAGAATCACACACACACACACACACACACACACACACACACACACACATTCACACAACCCATTTGTAACTCACATTTAAATTTTACATATTTATATGTTTTTTCATAGATATTTACATTTCTGATATTTTGTGCATTTCATTGCCTTAATATATTTTTGTAAAATTTATAAACTGATTATTACTGATGCATAGGAATTCCCATGAAATTGTTTTCTCTTAATATTCAATTTTTTTGTAAACTCTAAAGAGCCTTTTTGTCGGTTTGCTTATGTATTATCAGATTACTTGGGATCACAGTGAAAAAAAATATTTTGTGTGAAATTTTGAATGTTGTGGCCTCTGAATGCTTCTCAAAGCATCGTTCAGCTGAATGACACTTTCACCAGGTGAAATGAGCAATGTAGCATATAAACAACTAAGATCAATTTTTCAAATTCTTAATCACAATATAAACATTATATGATAGATATATAAATAGATTAGTTGCATAAATTCTGGTCTCTAAATTTTTCAAGTTAATGTTAGTATATTATTTTTTTCCATGGTAACAGGCAGGTACCTTTATAGATACATTAAAGGAAATATTTATGGAAACATTAAAGGGAGATATGGCCAGTTGTGTAAACATTGTGATTTCATGTGTTGCTCCTTTTATGATCTCCTTCTTGTTTATATCTTTTGTTTCAAATTGTAGCACTGATTACTCTGTATGGAAGTATTAATAATACTGATATTGATGCACAGTGTCTTTATTTTAATGTGACTAGCTAAAACTAATTAAAATTAAAATGCCTATGACAATTAGATTTACTATATTAGGATTTTCTCTCTCTCTCTCTCTCTCTCTCTCTCTCTCTCTCTCTCTCTCTCTCTCTCCTTCCAAATTCAGAAAGGACAATAAACTTATTGAATGCCTTTAAGACAGCTTTAAGTGATTTTGCCTTTCTACTCTCCTTGGTCTTTAAAATACTATATTCTAGTTATGTGGTTCCCATAATCAATTAGCTTTGAATTTCTGGGCTACTGCTGAGAAAGAAGGAGTGATTTAATGAGATACAAAGATTGATTCAGTGGGTTGATATTACAGAAGTAATGTGTGGTAACTAAAATATAACGTTTCAAAATTATTTTTTGAAAGTGTGAATACTAAATGTTTACAAAAGTTAAACTCACAACAAGTTAAAACACAATATTATATGATTATATTGCTATTTTGCCATGAAACAAGGATTATATGACATAGAACCTATGGTGTAGAATATTCTGATTAAAAATGTAATTTTCTCAATATATAATGTTCAAATTGTAGGTCCAATTAATGTGTTTTTCCATCAATGATTTTGTTCATATAGTCTACATTTTAGAGCAGAAGTATGGGTATGAAATATAATATACTTTACAAATAATAATGTAATAATTTGAATATATTTAAAATATTATTTGTATAATTTATGGAACTAAAAGTAGCTGTATTCTCTATAGCTATCATTGAAGATCTGCAAGTTAAATTTTGTAGAAATCACTGGTGTTCTCATGACCACCCAACACATTAGTTTTTTCTCATTATAAAAACTATGACACTGGAAAATGGTAATGAATATAGCATACATCTAATTGCTTCTCTACCAACTGCAGGAATATTTTATTTAAAGCAATTAAGAAATTGTGCTTTGACAGGTTTCAAATTTCACCCATCTGCTTACATACGATTTTCTGGATGGATATATGAATATTAATAGCAACTCTGTAAACAGGTGTTACAGTGCTTCCCTTTGTGAAACAATTTTGCCACATGTGCATGGCTCTGGTCAGTAATGACCTAATTTTGTCACTGTTTACTATCTAATATCTCAAATGGCAATGACATCACTTATCCTATGAGTGGCATCTGCTCCCCATGCCACTGGTGTGTGTGTGTGTGTGTGTGTGTGTGTGTGTGTGTGTGTGTGTGTGTGTATTCTTAGCAACAATTTTTGTAACAAACAGCAACTGCTGTTGAGGGTGGGGAAGTCAGAATCTGAGAAATGGTAATTATCTTTCTATTCTGACACAGAAATGTGTATAAGGAAAACACATCTGTATATATACATATATATGTATATATATAATTAAAACATATGATATATTTAATTATCTCTTTATAATGAATTATTATAAACAGGCTTAGTGAAATTCTCCTTGAACTGTTGACTACTGAGTCACAGATGAGATTTCAGGAATTTCACACATTTTGTACTCAATGAGAACAGTAAAAATAAATTCTGTTTCAATATATATATTTGACATTCCTAGCCTGAGTTCTTATTTTCTACTTTTATGTTTCAATTTCAGCACAAATGCTCATCTCAATCTTAATATCATTTTGAATTGGTCTACTTCATTAAATATATCATTTCTGGCAATGTTCTAGTTATTAGCATGAGGTTTCCAGAATCAGATGTACTGTTTAGATTGAGCATAAAAGAGATTCTAACAAAATACTGTCTTATAACCAACCCAAAATACTATGATAAAATTTTGTAGTTACAAGTTGTATGAAATAATTTGATGGAGGCTAACCATGAATGAAAGTCATAATTCATTCACACTTCCAAAGGAAGAGAGAGGGATATTTTAATGCTCCTAGTACTCTGTTTAGACCAGAGGTCTTAGCTGTGTAATCTATTAATTTACTCCTTCCAGTGACCTGACTTCGTCTGACATTTAAGGAGCTGACACCACTAAACTATGAGAATTTAAACATAAATATTATGGATAATAAACTCAGACATCTTCAGAAATAAACGACAACAAAGGAAAAGCTTATTTAACGTAAAAGTCTTATTTTTCTATTTAGCACAATGCTAAAATATCTGGGATATTTAGGATTATAATTGTATATAATTCAAGTCCCTACCTTTAAGAAACTTAAAACCTACTCATTTGAAAAAGAGTGTATAGTATAGTAAGAAAATAAAAACATTCTTAGAGAAACTACATACCTAATAGCTTTTAGCTTTATATGTATATGTATACGTGTATACCCACACATATAAATATTTCCATGTGTAAATAATTCCATATGTAATACAACATAATATAATAAATAATATAATATAATATAATAATCTGGAAATAAGATGGAACTTCAAGTGACCTTTTAAGTCATAAAATTTTATAAAGTAGCTTAGCTTTATATAGTTCCTTAAAAGAAAATACACAGAATATATTCAATTAATGAAAAATTATTTTTCAGTGCAATGTATAATATAGTATTTGTCAAAGTATTGTCAGGTATAAAAGATGTTGGAGCACTTTTTTAAAAATTACTTCTGCAAATAATCAAAAAATATATGATTTAACAATTACTTTTCAAAATTGAGAATAAATATGATAATCTGCATTGGAATTTATAAATTCTGAGGGAAGAAGGAAAGGAAGTAAAGATGTAGGATGATTGACAACTTTGGATCAATGTGATGATTGTATCAATTTCAGATTCTCTGCTAACAATAGGTGTCTGATTGGATACCGCTGACTTTATTGGGAAGTGGATGGAATATAATATACCTTGCAGTGCATTAGTTGTTTGCGTTGATTGGATGAAAGACAAATTTCACATGGAGGAGAGTCTGAATCCCATCACTGCTACAATTACATTGACCACCACTGGGAAAATGCCCTGTTGCTTCTGGAGGCTGCTGCAAATTAGAAGAAAAATGTTCTAGCCCCTTGTTTCCAGAATTCCACAGAATTTCTTTTTCAGTAAATTGAAATTTGTTTACATAAGCATACTTAATACTAAATTATGCAATTGAGTCTATAAGGTACTGGGTGTTATTAAATAGACATCGCTCTCTTTTTCTCTGAGAACATTCAATAGTGGGAAGCAGCTGATAGGCCTACTAGAGTTGGAACACATTAACTGTGCATTATTTTATAAATTTTTTTTCTGATATATTAAGTGATGACATACATGGAAAATATGGCAGTAAAACAAATCATTAATGTTTCTTGCTGGAAATAAAATGAAAACTTTAAAATTGCTGAGAATTGGAGACCATATCTTCTCTGTGGCCAATTTATAACATCTTTACCCTAGTGTGCCATGAAAGTACTCTAAGAGTAAACTAAACACACCATTTATTGAATTAATTTACCATAGTAGGCAGTATAAACACATTGTAAACAAAGAAAGACATAGATTTTGTTTGAGCTTTTATTTTACTCATCAATTTGGTGCCATCCGTCTTTTACTACTATATGCTTAAGGACTATTGAAATTTTGAAAACAAACAACACAAAACCAATCTGATTGAAGCAGCTTTCTAGGGAACTTTTTTTTAACCATTTATCAAACCTCTTTGCTCTGTTAGGTTTCACAAAATGACAAGGCTATTTCAGAGCCATAAACCTCAATGCCCTGTGCAGTTATGGCACGCAACCAAAGAGGACTGGAGAGAAAATGAAGCTGTAATTGACTACAGCTGCTCACGCCTAACATTTCCTAACAGCATCCCAAGATTCTAAGGTCGGTGTTTCTTTCTCCCCCCCAAACACAAACCAGCGTAGGCCTCCTATGATTTATCAACTGGGTAAACTGAGGAGCTTCAGGGTGGCCTCTGGGGTCTTCTCATGGCCCACCGCCTCAGTGTTCCTGCCCCCCAAAAGCCAGTGATCGGTATATGTTTGATTGCTATTCGCTTGTTACATTCAATGCTCAGGATGAAAGTAAAATGACAGTAATTTTCTTTGCTCACGTGTCATTTTTAACCTGGTACAAGGCTTTACCTTCAAATCACAGGGAAGTGTTCTGTCCTTTGGAGGTTGCTATTAAAATATAGAATGGGCCCATTACATTTTATTGGCTTAGCCTTTCCCTGCACTGCCTATAAAAACAGACTTTGCTTTAAAATCTCTCCCTAATGTCCACTTTCTTGGGGGTGGAGCTGACCTCAAGAAGTTTACTACTTGTCTGTTAGTTAAGACTAATTAACTTTGACTTTGTTGTTAGGGAACCATAATCTGGGAGTTCATCTTAAATAAATTGAAGAAAAATGGTGTTCAGACCATGCACTGGACAGTGACTGTTTATAACTTTATATATCAAGACTTCTTTTCTTTTTGTTTACCTCATGGATCTTATAAGAACATTTTGTAAATGTAAAGTCAATTCATATCTATTTGCTCATGAAATACTTTTTACTGCTGAACTTTTTTTTTTTTTTACAATGATGCTGACTATGGTTTTGCTGATAAGCTCATTTTTAAATAAGAAATGCAATTCCAATTAAAACCACTTTGAAATATAGGTAATAACTTTTCACTAACTACTGTAGAGTTTTATAATTAAAACACTAGCACTGTCCTAAACATAAATAATTTGTTTACTCTGAGTTTTAATTGTAACATTAGCCCATAGTCACTGGTGGGATCTTCAGAATAAATAAATCCTTTAATGTTTCATGTCAGGACATAGAATCTGAGTTATGTTTAGTTTTTGCTTACCATCATAATTCCTGTTCAAAGTTAATATGTAGAAAAATCTTTATTATAATTTCATTAAGATTATCATAGTAATTTCATGTTGATTTTTATAGAGAAGTTGTTTGAATTATCTGAGAACTTGAGTAAAATATTTTTATATTAACCCAGACTTGTTCAAATTTCAATAACTATGAAATGCGATATTTACATGATACCTCACTTTTGAGATATCAAGCATGTCAATGTAACTGGATGGTATTTCAATGTAATGGTGGTCAAATAATAAAAAATGTTATAATGCCATTATTTTTCTATCCTAACTTTTTTTATTTTTAGATCCACTTGTCTTAAAGTATTTGTCATAAGAAAAATTTATTTATTATCTTCTATATCACAGAAAAATAAAACCATTCCAGAAATATATTTGATTTTTTTAAGTTTGTTTTCTCAAACACCAGAGATCACAAAGCTGAATCTTATTGACCAATGACCAAATCAAAATGTGTTTGTCAAAATGGAGTCATAGCATAAAGCGACATTTTTCAGTAGATTCTTTTGTATCTAACTACTGGGCCAGAGCCATAAATGACAGCAATATCTGTGAGATAGACTTTTCTGCAGTTGACTCAGTCCTTAGCAGCCCATATTATTGATGGGCATTAATGCCATTACTATTCAATATGACTGAATGAAATACATTATCGGTCAGGTACTAATATGTGCATGTCATCATACATAGGATTTATTGTAAAGAGTTGACTTATACAACTGTGGGAATTGGCAAGTTCCAAATATGAGTCAGACCGGCAGGCTGGAAATTCACACCCGCGTGTATGTCACAATCTTGAGGCTGGCTGGAAACCTCAGCTTTTCCTCCCAAGGCCTTCAACTGGTTGCATTAGCTCACTCACATTTTCAAGGGTAATCTTCTTTATTTAAAGTCACCTGAATGTAGATGTTCCCCACATCCATAAAATACCTTTGCAGAAAGATTAGTGTTTGATCAATTAACTAGGCACTGGAGTCTAGCCAAATGGACAAACAACCATCAAAACACTTTGTTTTGCTATCTAGCACATACATGCTGCAGAGATGTGGAGTCCCTTCCTCAACTTCTCATATATGAGAATTAGTAATCTAAGGAGTCTTTTCATTTTTTTCTTTTTCTCTTTAAGTCCAGGGTATTTTCTTAAACAAAACTTTAGCACCTAAGCAAAAACAGAACAACATCATTTAGGCCAAAAGGTCATTTCTGACCTGAATTATGCATAATTTTATTGATCATAAAGAAACAGGATTTCAGTAGAGATTCCACTATGGTTTTGTTTCTTTCTATCAGGGTTAGTGTACTGAGATATTAAGATAGCTCCTTGCATCACTGTTATACATTCTGTTGTATAGAAAATAAATTTTACTAGGTAATTATCAACCCTCCATTCTATATACACATATCCAGAATCTTAACTTCACTTTACAAACATTCTTCAGGCTCTAGCTTCTGTCTTTGTTGGGTCTAATAACATTAGCCAATCATATGAGATTATGGCAAGTGACTTAACCATGCCATGCCTCAGGTTTGTTCATCTTACAATGGTGACAATAATATTGGGCTATAGGGAGAATTGAATAATACATTTGAAAAATATTTTAGCTAGGTCTCTGACACATAATACTTACATAGTGTCAACTGTTGTAATTACAACAATACCTTTCTTGTACTGCTGCATATATACTTTGACATTGAACTGATGTCCATGTGACTCAATAGTATATGTACGGATTTGTTAACCAAACAATTTTGCTATCAATTCTGGTTCTGCCATTTACTAGCTGTATAACCTTGGCCAGTTTACTTAATCTGGTTGGACCTCAAGTTTACTATGTATAGATTGAGAAAAATGAATAAATAAAGTGGGTAACAAAATTAAATACATAAGATAAAACTATTAGTACTTGCTGTACACATTATGTGTATAAAAAGAAGCCATATTATCTTATTTTCCTTAAGAATTAAATTGTTGAAGAAATAAAAAAGATAATTCGGATCTCATGTTGTACATTTATATATTAAGGATGGTGCTTGGAGAATTAATTTTTGTCTTACTATTCAAATGTGGCTCAGCTGTCTTGAAAGATTCCATAACTTTATATCAACAAGGCAATGCTCAATCCATAAGTTTATTCAGCTCCTGAGAAGGGTAGATAGATAATATTATGTGTAGAGATACTTCTCCAATTCACATATCAGTTTTTTCCTGCCCTAAATCTTTTGCTCCTGATTTACTTTTCCATTCTTGCAAGAAAACTTTTCCTAAGACATAGATTTTGGCAAGCCAGATGATTTTTTTAGAACAAGCCCAGACAATTGAAATAAATATTTCTTAAGCCTGCTTCATTCACTTCATGGAAGAATGTTGAAGCTTATTTCTAAATAAAACTTGTTTTTGGAGAAAGTGAGCAAGTAGTTTTAGGAGCATCATTAAAGCTATTTCTTTAGTGGTTGTTTCATAAAGAAAGGAATTTATAAGAATGATGAGCTGGGTATGGTAGCATATGCATGTAATCCCAGTACTTGGGAGGCTGAGACAAGAATAATGTCAAGTTTGAGATAAGCCTCAGCAACTTAGTGTGACCATGTTTCAAAATAAGAAAAATGATACTGATAAAATGTCAGGGGGTGGAGCACAGTTTTGATGTGACTCCAGAACAACACATACACACAAAAAGATGAAAAACCCCATTTTATCTCCCTCCACCATTTCTGTGTCTCCTTTCTTTTCACATTTTCTCTATACAGGAATCAGGATTTAACTAATTAACTGAGATAAATGCGTGCCATTCCAAACCCAGGAATTATACTTAGTGTTCAAAAATAAGAATATAAATAATATTCCCTCACTGGGTTTCTATGCTTTCTGAAATTAGACAATGCTCTTCATCAAAGAATTTGGTGACTTTTAAAATATAGCCAATGAGGTTTCTATTCTTATTGGACATTATTTTTGGTGAATCTAAAAACAGTGTACTGAGATGAAGGATCATATTATTAAAAAAGTCTTCTTTGTCTTGAAAATCTATTTTGTTTACTAGATACATATTATATTTAGATATAGAATGTCCAATAAAGATCTCACAAATTGGTAAGTTGATGCAATTGAGTTGGAAGTGTTGTAATCCCATAAATCCAGTATAATGGATTTATCTGTGAGGTAACCTAGGCTGATTGGGTGTGGCTGGGGAAGGTGGGTTCCTGGAGGTATAGACTTAGGGATTGTGCTTGTGTCTTTGAACCCCCTTGCTTGCTCTCTCTGCTTCCAATCTCCATGTTGTGAGAGCAGAATCTTCTTTCCCTCTGTTTCTTGCTGCTGTGTCTTGAGTTTCAAAGACCTGGCCTGAACAGAGACTGAAATATCCAAAAACTATATAAGCAAATAAATATTTCTTCCACTAAGTTATGTGGTAGGGCCCTTTGGATTATACTAGTAAGACTGCTGATCAAGACAATACAATTCTGAAGGCTTGTATAAAAATTTCCTTGATAGTTATACTTCCCTGTTTATCTTCATATATTCCAAAATTTAATACACAGTAGAAGAAATAGAAGTGCTATGCATTTTAACTTCAAGTATAAATAGTGTTATCTTCCCAAAATGAGAACAATTTTTGCAAAAGACATAAATTTTCCTCCTGTTCATAAGTTTTACCTAATTATAAAATGAACATTTCTCAGTATTAAGTATAAAGCATATCAATGGTTTTATGTAGAATCATTTATGTAGAATCAGAATATAATGTCTACAATATAATTCTATCTTGTAAAAATTTGCAAATTAACAAGAACAGTATGATTCCATTTTAATTATAAAAGTATACTAAATTTATGTGTACATGTTTGCCTTTTTTCATGAGTGTGAACCAAGATGTGGATATTCACCAAACCAATTCTATGAGAACTAAATATAGGGCTAAACCAATGTGTCAGGAAGGTTAATTTATATTGGGTTAGCAAGTGATTCCCAAATCTCAGGGCTTAAATAGAATAAGGGCATTTCTGTCTCCTGCTACTCTTCTAGGATATGCAGAGGAGTTTGTTTCATAAAGACAAGAAGACTTATGGAACATGAGGAAAGAGATTCTACTACTTCACACAGTGCCATTTTGCTGAGCCAGAGGAAAAGGTAATTTTTTTCTCTTACCTGAAAATAAATACTTGGTTAGAAAGTGACATCTTTACTCAGCTCACAGACCAGTACTCTCACTCTTTCCAACCATAAAATTTCTAGCAAATGTAATATCATTATATGGCTGGAATGTATAGATCCAGAAATGATGATGACCAATGCAGATGACTGCCACTTCTGGAGAGTAATTGTAATTTGTTTTTTATTCTTCTTGGCATTGTTTATATTTTCCCTTAGCATAAAAAGGCACCTTGAATATATACAAACCAGGAGCAATTCTACGATCATCACTACTCCCTCATCTTCGTATCCATTTTTTAGTTATGTAGAAAGGGAGCTGGGTGTGCCAAAACATGTCTGTAATCACAATATGTGGAAGAATAAGACAGGAGGATCTCAGGTTCTAGGCCAGCCTCAGCATTTAGCGAGATCTTGTATCAAAATAAAATAAGAAGGGCTGGGGTGTAGCATGGAAGTAGAATGCCTCTGGGTTCAATCCTCAGTACCAAAAAATTGTGTAGAAAAGAATACGGAACTATGTAAAGAAAACACAAAACACAGCCTTCATGCAGCATCGACTACATTCTCATGCTTTTAATTAGAAAGATGCTGTGATGAAAACATGTGACAGAGACCCTCTCACAAGTGACCTTTCTTCAGGGAGGGGGGGGGACAGGAGATATAGGAACATAATATAAAGGCCACAAACATGAAGGAGGCTGGGAATCCTGCTTCTTTAATAAAGTTCTGTTTTAAATTACAAAAGAATACATTTCTTATGGTCTAGAAGAGTTTAGAGTGTCTCTTTATGTCTGATAAATTGAAACATTTAGTGAAAAGTGAAGATACTCCAAGTGAAAATGGCACAGTAAAGTATTAGACTGCTGTCATATTTTACTAAGTCTTATGCTAAGAATCTCACTCTAACTTTGTTTTGATTTCATTTTTTATACCATGTTAAGATCACATTGTAAGACTTTCGTTGGCCGTTAGCCAAAAATAATAAAATCCTGACCTGACCTGCCTCTCTCTTGAAAAGTAGAAAAGATCCCAAGAGAATGCCATTTTAGGTCTCACACATAATTTCCCATTCTCCGCCTATAAATCAGGCTTCTGTAAAATACTGAGTTATACCATTCACATTTCTGCAGATACTAAAATTTCCCATTCGTTTTCCAGTCTGCATTCTTCAAGAAAATGGATGTTAGCAAAGATTGTTAAGCGTTGTGGTAGTCAAAAAATTGGCAGGATTCCAGTTTGGAAAACTTGTTGACATTCTGCCAATTCCTTTATTAATACATATTGCTAAGAAGAGCTGATAATCGGCACATTCCCGCATACAAAAACTGATGGTTAAGACTGAATTATTTCCATTTTAGTAGGTAAACAGCCAATATTCCATTTATCCTAGTATCCCTCTTCTACCCCAGCCTACAGTTAGCCACTCCCCAGCACCCTGATACAATTTACTATTCTGCATCTGCAACATAATTTTAGCATTATAAGAGGGCTTTGGGACCTTTCTGTAGCTGGCATATGGATGGCTGCTAGTTGGATGGGTCAGTGCCCACTCTGTAGCAGTTGTTGGATACTTTGAATATAACTCTTGCTCCTAAGTATGTCTGTAGGCATGTATAACAGAAATAGAAATACAGGAAAGATGGCCACAATAATTCAATGCTGAGGCAATTGACATGTCTCACGGAGTTGGAATATTGCCTAAAACTGGTTTGTCAGCATCAATTCTCCTCCCTGAAATTGCTGGGTCTCTGCTCTGTCATTCATAGGACACTTTTGAGGGACTACTGACTCCCAGACAGTGTAGATGCAAAATTAATATGATGAGTCTTTTGATCAAAAAACCAAATAAAAAAATAATAAAATTGACCAAAAATGTCTATGGTAGCCGGGTGTGGTGGCACATGCTTGCAATCCCAGCATTTGGGAGGCTGAGACCAGAGGATCCGGGTTCGCGGCCAGCCTCAGCTACCTAGTGAGGCACTCTGCAATTTAGTGAGACCCAGTTTCAAAATAAAGAATAAAAAATAGGGCTGGGGGTATACCTCGAAGGTAGAATGCCCCTGAGTTCAATCCCCAGTACCGAAAAAAAAAAAAAAAAAAAGTCTATGGTGAGGAGTGTGATATACTCAGTGTCTACTGAGGTGGGCATTAGAGAGTAGGAACGGGTCACCAGAGCCTGTCTGGGACAAACTTTTAGATGTCCTGTTGGAATCATTTATTTATTCATTCAAAATATAATTAACGAACATGTATTCATAGAGAAATAGAGACATGCAAGCAAACAAGAAAAACAGTTCCTTCCCCCTATGTTATTTACAATCTAGCAGACTTTAAAACAAATTATATCATTACTTGTTAAGAACTACCTCACCTAAATTTTAATTTTCTTGTTCAACTTTTCCTATGAAACTGAGGACTTTGATCATTATAATTCATTATCTGTATACTCTTATTGGTGCACTGTGACTATACATCATAGTGAGGTTCAAAGTGGAAGAAACACATATGTATACAGCACTTGGTATATTTCCCTCTGGAAACCACACCCCACTCTCCACCCTCCCCATACATGTCAGTGAGATTGGTTCTGATGCTTTCATATATGGACATAGTATTGGTTTAACTGTTTCCTTCATCAATTCTTCCCACCTTCCTCCTCCAATTCCTTTGCACTATTCTACTCACCTCTCTCCTGATTTATCTTATATCCCTTTTGTTTCCTATTTCTCTCTCTAGCATCCCCATATAAGGGATAACATATGATCCCTGATTTTTGAGACTGATTGACCTCACTTAATTGCTTGGAAGAAACAAAATATTTTATAGATAATAAATTATTTCATATTTATTAACATTGTCTTTCTGTTATTTTGATACAAAAAATACAGTTGGCCACCTTGAAATAAAATGTAAATTTTTTTGAGTAAAATCAACAGTACTTTGTACCATTCATACTTATCTTGTGTTTTCCCCCTAGTTAGTTAAAAGCTTTTTCTGAATTGTTCTGTATGGAGAGAAAAGTGTTGAGTTACTTGCTCAAGGTGACACTATCCATGGTAAATTTTGTCTTACCAAATACTTGCTACCAGGCTGCTAAGTGACACAGCTTGGATTCAAAGCCGATCCTTTGTCTCACAACCTCTTTATTCCTTTGTAAAGATGTATTGACACATGAAAGTTATTTTTTTCTGTATTAAAGACGAAATACCAATGACTACTACATATATGAAAAATGTTCAACATCATTAGCAATCAGGAAAAGGGAAATCAAAACTCCACTGAGCTTCCATCTAATTCTATCTAACAATAATAAATGCTGGCAAAAATATGGGGAAATAGACACTCGTACACTGTTGGTGGAACTGCAAATTACTACAACCACTATGGAGGCTCCTCAAAAGACTAGGACTAGAACCCCCATATGACCCAACTATTTCCTCAGTATCTTTCCAAATGAATTCATATCAGAAAACTATAGTGATACATACATATCCATGTTTATAGCAGGGAAATTCACAATAGCCAAATTATGGGACCAACCTAGGTCTGTTGATAAATGAATGGATAACAAAAATGTGGTATATATTCACAATGGGATTTTACTCAGCCATAAAAAAAGAAAAACGAAATTTTATGTCATATACAGGAAATTGATGGAATTATGGAATTAGAGAATATTATGCTAAGTGAAATCAGCTAGTCTCAGAAGGTTAAGGGTCGAGTGTTTTCTCTCATATGTAGAAGCTAGAGAGGAAATAGAATAGAGTTAAGGAGAGTGACCACTGAAATAGTGGAAGGAGATAGGGGGAGGGAGGTGGAGAGGGGGTATGAAAAAGGAAGAACTAATGAAAGAAATAATTCGAATTATGCTGTGCCCATGTATGAAGGTACCACTACCAATCTCACTGTTATGTACAGGGAGGGGTAGGTAGCAGGGTGAGACCTGAAGGGAAACACACTAAGATTTATATGTATGTTTGTTTATATATTTTTGAACCTCACTATGACATACAATTATAATGCAACAATAAAAGTGTGAAAATACAATAAGATAACAAGGTATTGAAAATAAACAAATACCATGGAAAATAATATCTGTAGATCTAATAATACCATTTATTACATCTTTACATTTTCCTAGAATAGACTTCATTGTAGTGATACATATGACAGTGAAGATTAAAATCATACAATTGAAAGGACCTCACAAAATTTCATGGAAACTGTTCAAATAATCCTATGTTCATATATGAAGTTATCAATATCAATGTCAATATTATGTATGGGATTGGGGAAGGGAAGAGAGTGGGTGCTGTGTGCATATAGTTTCTATTATCTTGAACCTCACTATGATGTATAATTACAATGCACCAATAAATAAAATAAAACGCTGATGGGTAGTGATTTGTTCATTTAAACTCTTCCAGGGATAATTCAAGCCCTGAGAAGGCAGCTGATTGCATGTTTGAACAACTTTTGTTTTGATTTTTTGCTGTAACTCTGTTAGTGTTGGTTCTTCCGCTAGGAAACATGTAAACTAGTGCTTATTTATAGGAAAATTGTCATGTGCTGCAGACTTCCGGTGATATTCCAATCATTACAACTACCATATAATGTAAGGCTAAATATTTTTACTTTTTAAATTGGGTAACTGAGGGTGCAGGGACCAAAAAACACTAGTGCAGGTTGGTTTCTACAATTGAGCCCTGCACCATTTGGCCACAGAGCATGGTTTTCTCCATTAGGCCACCCACTCATAAGCACAATTGTTACTCAAATATTTGAAATCAGCAATCATATTTTCCCCTAAATCTTTTCTTTTTCAGGCCAAGCACAGTTAGTTGTATCAACATTATCAAACTTGGTCTTCAGGCCATTCAGAATTCTTGAAAACGTGTGTACCAGAAACCAGCACAGTTCCTTCAATGCTGCCAGCCAGTACTCTTAACTAGAGTGAGTATGTTATGTCTCAATTCTATACTAAGCAGACTATATCTTAGCTTATTTTACAAACCCTTAGCTCATGATTTCTTTGCAATATACTAAACATCCTACATCATATTTTCCATTTGCTATTAAGCAAAATCTCCTCGGTCCTGTTTTCCTAGTTTGACTATGAGTGTAGCACTTTAAATATATCTCCTTCAAATTTTATCTTACTATGCCTGGCCTGTGGTTTCCCATCCAGTGATCAAGTTATTTCTTTTCATATCTGTAATATATGAAAAACTAATATGTATATACTATATTTCTTCATGTAACAGTGCTTTAAACTGAGAAATCACATTTCCTTCAAGGACAACAAAACAGTCTGAAGGAGGGAACTCTTTGGCCATATAGTGAAAATAGCATGAAAACGATGAATTTTATGAATTATTCCCTTAATATGTATTTATTGAGAAAAGTATCATAGATATTGGTGTAGTAGCAGGGAACTAAATGAAAGAAATCCCTTGACCCCATTAGCTTGCATTATAGTGGGAGTATACAGCACTATGCAAATACATGAGGAAACAGAGAAGATGTTAATAATGATGTTGTGATAGGAAATGAAAGAGGAAACTGTTTATGGAGTATCAGGTGTGGGAATGGGTGGTGTGAAGAGGGTACCTCTCTGTTCACCTCTGTCTTCTTCTTTATCATGGTTAATATGGTATACTGTAATCATTTTAATGTTGTCAAGGTCTTCTTTTAGATAAATTATCTCCACAGAAATTGTTTAATGTGTTATTTATCTAGACATTTCAGCTACCATCACAATGCTTAGAATGTAATATTGCAAGGAATGCTGGTGCAAGCTTGTAATCCTAGTATTAGGGAGGTTGAAACATGAGGATCAGAGGTTCAAGACCAGCCTCAGCTACTTTGTATCTGCAACTTAGTGAGACCCTGTTTCCAAATAAAAGAATAAAATAGGTCTGTGCATATAGCTTGGAGGTAGAATGCCCTTGGGTTCCATCCCAAGTTAAAAAAAAAAAAATAAGAAGAATGTAATATTTACTAATTGAAATAAAATCACATAATGATCAGTGAAACAGAAATCCAAACCCAGGTTCTCTGCCACCAGATCCTAGGTCTTACAAAGTTCTGCTACATAGAAAAGAGACAGACACTTTGTCAGTCCCAATATTTCCCCAAAGTTTATAAGGTGCAATCAGAAAGTATAATTTTTATTACATGTAACAAAAGAGATTGTAGCTTAGGCAAGAAGCAGAATCAAGTTGAAGTCTACTAAGTCTACAAATGCAATTCATTCACTCAAAATAGCATAATAAACAATAACTGCTTCTAAATAAGAGTTTCCATTATGGTAGAATGGAGAATAGAGAAATGAGAAATAAAAGGGAAGGAAAAACAGAACAATCCCACCCTACTCTAGTAATTGAAGTCCTGACTTTTCCCTATTCTGGGGAGGTGTAGTCCTGGGGGATGGGGGATACCAGGCAGAGGCCACATTAGCAATTGATAAAATGTATAAATCCAAACAGGGATCAAGGAATCATCAGGGTCTTATTCACTGGTCATGTAGCAATGGGGCTGATTTTAGTTATAATTCTGCTACTCTGGCCAAGCTGCATGCAAGTTCCTAAAGGAAATAAAATGAATCCAGGGCAGTTATAAGCAGAAGCTGCGGGAGACAGATTACACTATAGAAGTGAATAGCGCCTTGTCCACGCTTATCTTTGCTCATTGCTCAATTCTTCTACCTCTGAATGAAGCACAGGGGTGGATTATGAGGTCCACTGTCTCAACTAGGACACTGAGAAAAAGGGTTCAATGGTATCTTTATACCTTAATTTTGAAATTAGAAACTTTGAGAAGTCTATTGGAATAGAAGGACATTTGAATAAATATTCCATAATCACACACTTTACATGTGATTTTGATTTTAAAAGTAGCATTGCTTTACATGAGAGACATTTAGGCTATGTACGGCAGCATTCTCAACACATTTCCTGTCTTTTAATTAAATGCCCAGTGCTTCCAAATTAAAGAAAATAAAATTATGGTAGAAACATCACAATTCATGTGACTGATGTTACAAATTAGAATTTCTCTTATAAATGTTATAAACATCATAGCATTTAAACACATTTGCATTTCTTTATTTTAAGAAAAAAATATAAAATTCACTAAACTTGAATGCTAATCCCTGGTCAGTTTTTACTTACTTTTCCATTAGGATGATATGTGATTCAAAAGATAGATATTTCTGTAGCCAAGTTGGGGGCTTTTTTGTAATTTTAAAATGATAGCGTGGTATTTTTAAAGGGATAAAGAAATTTTACATGCAGAAAATGAGATAAAAAGAAAAGAGAAACTTGTAAGAAACTGGGGAAAAGAGGATAGAAAAGAGGGGAAGCCAAGCAGGGGTGCATGTCCGGAAGTTTTCACCTCTTCCGGATTGTGCTAGAGCTTTGGAGTGTGATGTGGACCTTGGAATTTGTCCTTACTCGAGCAAGGGAGCTGTGGTTTCTGAAGAGGAGATTGTGTGTAAAGTATACACTTCTGACTCTGCATATGCAGTCAAAGCTGGCTTACTGATGTCTTAGGTAGTCCTCCAGGGAGCTGCAGTTGTGGGGTATGAGAAGCAAAGAACACACAGCCCCAGGGCTTCTGAGGAGGGCATCAACTTTGTCCATTGTAACTATCATGTAGGCAAGAAAAATAAAAGGGCAGTGTATCCTTCACCTGTTTATGATGAGGTCAGTGTAAAATGTATACATACTGGAACGTGATAATACTTTTCGGAGATTTTAGAATTATGGGTTTTTGGTAAAAAAAAAAAAATGCTATGTACTATTAATACAGAAAGGTACAAATAGGAAAGTAAGAATTCCTTCAATATCTCACCACTCAAAATGAAATCATTAAACATAATGCAGGAGCATATTAATAAACTCTTGTCATAAATAAGCAGCCAGGTTAGTAGTGAATGTCTATAATCACAGTCCTTGGAAATTTAAGACAAGAGTATTACAGGTTTGAGACCAGCCTCAGAAATTTAGCAAAACCCTCAGCAATTTAGTGAGACCCTCTTTCAAAATAAAAATAAAAAGGTCTTAGGGGGGTAGTTCAGAGACAGAATGTCCTTGGGTTTGATTCCCAGTACTACTAATAATACTAATACTACTAATAAAAACAAAAAGAAAAAGGCAATTTGAAAATATCAATAACAAAGCTTGTCTGCATATTAGAACCCAGAATATTTTATACAGCTAGTAATTAAAATGGTGTTGCAAATAAACTTTGTATATGCTAGTTTTATAGGAAAAAGGACTAATGGTTATCCAGTTGTTTATAGATATTGTTTTTCAATATTAAATGTGGAGAAAATTAGTTGAAAGAGAATTTCTCATAAACAATAGAAAATAATTTGACAGTGAAGTTGAAGTTTCTCATATCCTGCAAATTATCTTTTCTATTTCAGATATTGTTCTTTTTGCAGCTATTTGAATGCAGAAACATGGTTATCTGTATTTATTGTGACTTTAATCATAATGAGACAAATTTGGAGCAACTCAAATTATGATCATCAGAAACATGAGTTAATTGATATTAAAGTTTTGTGGAATGCCTACTATTTGATAAGCTCTGTAATAGACACTCATAATTCACTGAACAAAACACAGAAATTCATCTCTTAAATAAGTAAATTATGATATACTCAGATAGTATTATACTATAAAATGTTATGCTTAGATTAGTATATAAAATACGATTAGTATATAAAAATATGATTGGACCTTGAAAATAAACTATTAAATGAAGAGAGAAGTTGCAGAATTTTGCATACTATAGTTTTTTCTTGGTATCTCTGGGAGACTAATTGCAGGATGGACCCCTCTTAGAAACTAAAATCTGAGAATGCTCAAGACCCTTATATATAACATGACCTAATATTTGCATATAAACTACACACATTCTCCTGTATACCTTAAATCATATATAGATTCCTACAATATCTAGTACAATGTTAATGCTATGTTAACCATTGTTATAATACTTAGGAAACAATAAGAAAAAGTGTCTGTACATGTTCAATAGAGATGAAATTTTTTTTCAAATATATTTGATTGCAATGGTTGAATCCAATGGGTGCAATGCCTACTAATATGAAGGGCTGACTACATTTCAAACATTAATGGAACATTAAAAGGCAAACACAAACAACACAGAATTCTATGCAGTTTATGGATAAACTAATAATAAAAATATAAATTATATTCTTGGCTAGAGACAAATTTTATAATAACTTTCTGAGTGAAAGATTGTTGAGTAATATATGGAACACATAAACTTCACCTTCAAGAGGTTTTGTTTAATTAAATAGAGAAATAATATGTGGCTCAATTACAAAGTAATGCCAATATTTACCTAATTTGTTTATTGAGGTAATATAATAACACACACATACACACACACACACACACACACACACACACATATACATGCACATACATATTTGGCTGTTACGAGAGACCTGTCAAAATGAGAGTTTTATTCAATATCTGTGCTGATAGGGTAGGTTTATGTTATAAACTGTTCAAAAGTCTAAGATCTTTCCCTGCCATAGATTCCTCTGCCATTCTTAGATTCTATCTTGTGCCACAAGGAGCACTTCAAAATTCACAACCATATTTGCATTCTAATCAGTAGGAAGAGAAAAAGAGAAACTATGCATACCACTTCTACTTAAATCTTGTTTGCTAGAATGTAGGCCCATAATCACTGTAAGAGTATGATACTAGGATCTTTGAGTGTGCATATGCCCAAGCTCATAATTTTATCATTATTTAAGAGATGGAGAGCAGTTACTGGGAAACATCCATCTATTTCTGCCATAGGTATTTACATGAATAACTGCTGTCTTTCAGTATTCTGTTAGGTTTTTGTATGTAGAAACTCATATTGTTTGAAAATAAATTCAGATGGCATCTTCTCCGATCCTTATTCATATGTTAACTTTTATGGCTTTGTTACATTGGTTATAACTCAATTTCAATGTTGAACAGAAGCAGTGGTGGTGGAGAATTTTGTCACTCATCTTTCTTTCATCAGAACACATAAAATTTTACTATACAACTTCTTTCTATTATGGTTTTAAGTGATAACAATATGTATGTGAAGAAAGATGAGATAAGAGCATACCCATGTTTATTGTGTCATGAGTAAAGTTAAGATATGGAATCAACGTAGGTGCCCATCAACAGATGCATGGATGAATAAAATATAGTATACACACACAATGAAGTATTATTCAACCATAAAGAAGAATGGAATCCTATTATCTGCAGGAAAATAGATGGATCTTGAAGACATCATGTTGACCAAAATAAGCCAGACAAAGGAAGACAAGCATCTCATCTTTTCTGTCATATGTGAAAACCAAATTAAATAAATAGATAGATAGATAGATAGATAGATAGATAGATAGATAAATAAATAAAGACTGAAAGTAGAAGAGGGATTCATAAGTACTGGGAAGGTCAGAGGAAGTTAGAAAGGGTGGGTGGGAGAGGATGGGAGAAGTGAGTATAGGTGTGATCAAAATATAAAATATATATGTATGGAAATGCCACAATGAAACCCATGAATTTGTACAATCAATAGATGCGAATATCTATAATAATAAAAACAAAAAAGTTATAGAATGGAAATAGACAACATATTTTTCTTTTTAATAAATAGGACCCCTTTAGTATATTTCTATGATGGGACTGATCAATAAAATTTGAAGGGTAAAGAAAATAGACAACGATCAAAGCAGAGATGTTAAGATACACTCAGAATCAATACTTCTGTGGGGTTGGATCTAGAAAGGAGCACAACAGCACTTTTGCTTGCAGCAAGAAACACCTGAAATATGGACACCAACATAGAGCTATAGTTTTGGAAGTGGGACAATGAGGATTAAGGACATTGTCATATTCTTGCCTCATATGTTTCCCCACAGAAATGAGATCCACAGCTAAAAGTGAAGAGAGCATGCGGAGAAAGGGAAATGTGTAATATATATCCACAGAAGTATTATTGAGGAGAATAGCATTTTAAAATGTGGAAGAATTACTAGACAGCATGGCTATAAGTCAAAGATAATGCTTTATTAGTGCACTCCCCCCTTCTAGGTAATTTCTACTACATACAGGTACAGAGAAGATTGAGGATGAACTAATCAAGAACTGAATTTACTGATAGCTCATCAGATGCAGAACAATTCAAAGGAGTAGGTGGAGAAGGCAGAGGAGTGATTATTGACAAGAGACAATATCATGGATCCTTGGTCACATTCTCTCCACTTCCCTAAAGAAGCCTTCTACGGTTTAAACGGCCCCTCTGAAACTCACGTTGAAATTTAACTACTATATTAACAGTATTAAGAAGTGGAGCCTTTCAGGAGTTATTAGACCTGAAACTTTACCCTTTGTAGTGCTCAGCATATTCAGAGCTATAATATAAAAGACATAAACCTAAGCCGGGCGTGGTGGCGCACGCTTGTAATCCCAGCATTCGGGAGGCTGAGACCAGAGGATCTGGGTTCGCAGCCAGCCTCAGCTACCTAGTGAGGCACTCTGCAACTTGGTGAGACTCGGTTTCAAAATAAAGAATATAAAATAGGGCTGGGGGTGTAGCTCGGAGGTAGAATGCCCTTGAGTTCAATCGCCAGTACCAAAGATAAAAAAAAAAGAAAAAGAAGACTTGACCACATAACTTAGAGGAAAGAATATTTATTTGGCACAGTTTTCCTTGGAGATATTGGGGTTCAGTCCATGTGAGGCTAGAAACTGTGGATCTCAGGACATGGGTGGCAGAAGGAAGCAGAAATAGGGAGACACAAAGTATTTCTCTCACATCATGCAAGCTGGAAGCAAGAGAGAAGGGAAGAGGAACCATATATAATCCCCAAGGCCACAGCCCCAGGGACCCACCTTCCCTAGCCACACCCTACCAGCTCAGGCCACCACCAAGATAAATCCTTTACAATGGATTTATCCATTGCTGAGATTAAAACTATCATGACTTAACTATATCAACTCTTAATATTAATAAATGAGCTCTTTAGGGGCCATTCTATCTCTAACTATAACATTCCACCACTGGCCCCTGAAGAGTTCATGCTCAGTTCAGAATGCAAAATGCATTTAGTCCATTTATAAGAGTTCCCAAAGTCTTAACACTTCCAGCATCAGTCAAAAGTCTCGAAGTTCAAAGTCTTCTCTGAGACTCGAGGTGAACTCTTGGCTGTAAGCCCCTGTAAAAGAAAACAAAATTAAAAGTACTTTATGTGGATCCAATATATGATCCAATTTAGATGGCAAACAAACATTTGCATTCCCAAAGAGAGGAATAGAGCCATAGAAAGAAGGAATGTTTATGAAAATCCAGCAGGGTAAACATTTAATCTTGCAACTCCATGTCTGACATTCTCATGACTCCAAGGCACATGGCAGTGAGAAGTAATCTCCAAGGATATTGGCAGCCCTGCCCAGGTAGCCTAGTTGATTGCAAAAGATGGTGTATTCAGTCTTCCAGCCTGGTTCCAAGGCTTGCAGTGTGTAGCCTTGCCTTTCCTGGTCTTTCTATATTCTTGGGATTTCTAAATCTTAGGGTGGTAGAAGGGGTTCTTACAACCTTGGCTTCACCCTCACTCTCACAAAGTGCCCAATTTAAGCCTGTTTGCAGGGATTCCAACCTTGCTACACATTTCCTGACTTCCCAGGCCTTCCTTTGAAATCTGGGGGGAACTTCCATGGCCCCACCTTTTTTTTTTTTTTTTTTTTCAGCAAAAACAGCATTAAATGCGTACAAAGATTGATCACGACCAAGAAAGGTAGTCATGCCCTTTACAATCACAGGAGCAGGGCACACACCACCCAGGCTGTCACTTGGTTCAACTATGTCTGGTCTGCTGCTAACTCTGCCCCATCATGGACATAGCTTCCTCCTTTTTTTCAGTCATCTTCCTTTCTTCTGGACATCATCTCTCTGGACCCCAGCTTTATACAGGCCTTACTGTCCAAATTGCAAATCTATAAAGTCTGTCTGCTTTACTTTCCACTCCCCCAATTCAGTATACAATTTTCTGAATGTGGACGTCAATATCCATAAGGCAGTTTGGATTCTTTGCTGTTTTGAGAATTCCTCCACCAGTTTATGAATCAATCCATCATTAAATTCAGCCTCACATAGTTTCAGGACATGGGCAAAATACTAAGTTCTTTGCCAAAGTGTAACACATATGGCCTCTCCATTTTCCTATGAAGTCCTCTTTGCCCTCCAAAATCTCCTGAGTACAGTTTCTACCATCCACCTTTCTTACCACATCTGGCCATTCTAATTTCCTCTTACAAAATAGCTCCAAAGACTCACAATCTGAATGGTCAGACTTAGATATAACAGCAACCCCACTTCTGGTACCATTTTCTGTATTAGCATTCTCACAGCTATAATCTAAAAGGCTTGACCACCTAACTTAGAAGAAGAAAGATTTGCTCACAAATCTTTATCTTTGTGAGGCTGGGGTTGGTGGATCTCAGGGCATGGCACCAGGAAGCAGAGGGAGGGAGAGCACATGGGTTGTGCTCCTCACATCAGGGAGGGTAGAAGCAAGAAAGAGACCAGGAGGAGGAGGAACCATATATAATCCCCAGGCCACACCCTCAATGACCCACTTTCTCTAACCACACCCTACCAGCCCAGGCTACCAACCAGATAAAACCATTATAATGGATTTATCCATGCTGAGATTACAACACTCATGACTCAATTACATCAACTCCAAACATCAACTTATGGGCTCCTCAAGGGGCCATCTGTATCCAACTATAACACCCTCCTACGTAGATTGATGCCTTCATTGCAGAAGTGGGTTGGTTATCATAGAAATGGGTTCCTGATGAAAAGGATGAGTTCAGCTCCTCCCTCTTCTACTCTCTGTCTTATGAGCATGCTGATTTCCCTTTTCGTCATGATAGAATGCAACAAAAAAAGCTCTGGCCAGATGCCAGTACCATGCTTTTGGAATTCCCCTGGGGGGGGGGGGGGTCAAATGAACTTCTACTTTCTTTTAAAAAAATTATTTTCTTTCTTTATTTTTTTATTTTACTTTTTTTTACTCAGGGGCATTCTACTTCTAAGGTATACCCCCAGCCCTTTATTTTTTGTTTTTAAACAAGGTCTTGCTAGCTTGCTAAGAGTCTTGATAAGTTGCTGAAGCTGGCCTTGAGCATGTGATTCTCCTGTCTCAGCCTCCCAAGTACTAAGATTACAGGCATGTGCCACCACACCTGGCTTACACTTCTACTTTCTTTATATTACCAGTCTGTGGCATGTTGCTATAGAAGCAGAAAGTGATCAATACAGTGATGACTATCCTTTCATTTTCAGTATTTACTTCTTTGCTTTCCTATATAATGTTATCACCTAAGTATTCAGCTTCAAACAAGATAATGTCATTTGGCTTGTTTTTGAATTTCCCATAAATTTTTCATATTGCTTTCTTAAAGGAAATAAGTTTTATTTTTTAAAATACCATTCATCTTTCCTGTGGCATAGTTCATTAATTAATATGGCTGTGTAGTGTCCAACTAAATGAAAATACACAGTGCATTTTTATATTGATGGATATATCTTTAAAACTTTTTAAAATATACGAACAACAAAAACAATTAGAAATTATGAGTTACAGGTTAGTTGTATGGCTCATTGTTAGAGTGCAGGCTTAGCATTTTTGTGGTCCTGGGTTCAATTTTTAGCATCAAAAAGAAAATTAAAAATGAGCTAATCATCAACAATAAAACCAACCCTACTCACGAAAATTGTATAACCTTTCAATAAAAGTAGAAATACTAACATTAGCTCTGGTAGAAATACTAACATTAGCTCTATTAATGTATAGATAAGATTAGGATAATCTGTGTATCAAAAGTGTTATCTCTTCTTTTCTACAATTGTAAGTAAAAAGTATTTGTTTTCCAAAGATATTTAAAATAGCTTGAAAATAATTTTAACACAGTAATCTGTCTGGGATAATTCTTATATAAAAGACTTATAAGAAATCAAGTCAATATTTTCAGTAAAGTGTAATTGGAAGCAACTAACAAAAATTTCAACTTGCATAATAAAACTGTGATGTAACCCTGCAGGTAGAATAGCTGTCAGCTTGACTTCCTGACATATTATTTGTGTGATATTCAAATATATGATTCAAATATATGATTTGTGTGATATTCAAATACATTTGTGATATTCAAATATATATATATTTTTTTCCTCAAAATAACTACATCCAGCATTTGCACATCAATAAAAGTGATGCAACCCACACATTGCTGGGAATCATTTACCTGCTCCACCAAAACATCTTCCTAAAGCCACCCTGAATGCAGACAGATAATTTGCAAGTAAAAGACATGTTAGAAATCTAGAAAGCAAAATTATATTCATTTTCTAGGATATACAACACCCATTTTTCCAACATTCCCTTTCCTCTCTAAATTTCAGAAAATGGCATATGGGGATCCTAGGTACTTTGTAAATTCAGTAGAATTTTTTATGTTGTTGCTTCTATTAATGTTTTTTTTTCATAGTGGCTAAATTTGGAAGTGAAGAGGAAGCTCAGAAGTCAAATATCTGAAGTTCGTGGTGAAATATAGAAGCTTTCATGCCTGAACCATACAGATGCCTACATTTACTACTCACCAATAAAATCATGGTAGTAGTATAAAGAATATAATTTTATATAATATAGTAAGATTCCAGGTAGCTCACTAAACACTTTTCCTATATTATTAAACTTAATCTGCATATCTACTTGGGGATTTATTTTTATCATTCCTGTTAATGCAAATGTGGAAGGCCAGGGCTCAGTAATATTCCAAGGCAGGCTTGGAAGAATCTGAACTGGCACTCTCAACCACATCCTACTGCTGATCTGCTCTAGTCACTTTATTCAGTGTCTCCAGCACACACTGAGTACCTCACTCCTCACTAAAACATCTGAAACTCTGAGCCAAAATAAATGTTTTTTCTCCCTTCCAGTCAATTTTGTCAGGTATTTGGTCACACCAAGAGAAAGCTGTCTAACACAAGAGACCTCAACATAGAAAATACACTATTAAATTCCAGGCAGTAAGTTACTAGAGATACAGTAGATTTTGTAGTTTAGATTCTCCCAAAAGGAGATCCTGAGACAAGGAATTGGTTGATATTTATTTAGTAGGTAACCATAGGAAACACAAGAAAAAAATAAGGAAAATGAGAAAAATCTGTAAGTAGCAAATTGTGCTCAGTTCTGCTGGAGATACACAGAGAAATCATGAGAAACTTAAAGACATGTGAGCACCATCTTTCACCTGCCATTGGTTTAGGGTTGGGGAGAGGAGAAAGAATATCACCTGCCATCTGTTTTTAGTTGGGATGCAACCAAAATATAATCAGAACTTATCAAATCAGCTTTAGAAATGCTTGAAAAACTGCATAATATCTTGTACTAGATTGTTTTGAGTAATGAAACTAGGGCATAGAGATTTTGAGAACTCCTGTAAATTACAAAGCTTATAAGTGGCGTTATCAGGGGTTTAGTCCAGTCTTTGAGCAACTGGAGTTTTCTCATTGTGTCATTTTATCAATAAAAGAACATGGTGATCTATAAGACATGAATTTAAAATATTGAATACCTTATGTGCATGCAATGGTATTCTTTTATATAGAATTAGAACTGAGTGTTCTGCAGAACAGTTTCTCAGTTTGTGATTCATATGGACCACCTACATCAAACCTCTGGAGATGGGGTTTGGAAAGCCATGTTTTTATCAAGTGCTCCAGGGTAGTTCTAAAATGGATAGCAATTGTCATATAAATTTATTTATGTAGTGTTATTGAAAGAAGACAAATCAATTCAGGTGACAGATTATAGGCACATTAATGTGGGCAGAGTAGGATTGTTTTAATGAATATGAGTATTTTGATGAAGGTGCTAAAATGTACAGAATTTAAATAATTAGGGGAAAATAATGCATTTATACCTGTAGAAGTATGCCCAGGTCTTAACTTCTTTTCCACTTTGATGCACGTTAACCTGACTTCCAATTGCCAATGACTGATGGGTATGGTATATAACTCAGTATATAATCTTGGGGAACTTTGAGATGTATGTTTTTCACTGACTCCCAGACTTTTTCCAGCTGACTGAAGTGGTGTTTGGCTTGCTAACTCAACCTGTACTGTCTGCCTTCATTTTTTTCTCAGTTTCTTAATTTCTTTAGCTTTCAAATAAACCACTTGCAGAATTCCTCTTAAAACAACCAAGACATTTTTGAATAGCCTTTTTTAATACCTATATAAATAGAATCCATAAAAAACACCAGAATTTAACTTAATTTGGAAAAAAATCCCTCATATCTGATATATGTATAGTATAACATTTCCTCCTCCTCCTCCTCCTCCTCCTCCTCCTCCTCCTCTTCTTCTTCTTCTTCTTCTTCTTCTTCTTCTTCTTCTTCTTGTGTGTGTGCCCCCCATATGATACTGGAAATATAAATAGCACTTTTTGGCTGATTGATTCCAATTTAAATGTTCTGTCTGGGCTTTGAATTTGAACTGTAATATAACAATGTAGCCCAAAATACATTTTGGATTCAATTTGGTAATTCCTTGTCTTGTTAATTAGCAGTAATATTTCAAATTCCTATTTGTGTGTGTGTCTGTGTGCGTGTGTGTGTGTGTGTTTGTGTGTGTGTGTGGGGGGGGGGTACTGGGAATTGAATCCAGAGGCATTCTACCTCTGAGCTACATTCCCAAACTAATTATATTTCTTATTTGGAAACAGGGTCTCACTAAGTTATTGAAAACCTCAGTAACTTGCTGAGGCTGCCTTTGAACCTGTAATCCTCCAGTCTCAGCCACCCAAGTACTAGGATTACAATCATATTCTACCACACCTGGCTTGGCATAGTATTTTTTATTTATTTTATTTTCATTACTCAATTAGAGTATATAGTTATGAGTCACCATCTCTCTCTCTAAAGCAATGCCCTTCATCTGCTGAAGATTTTGACCAAATTTCCTTCTCTGTTGAAAAATTCCAATTATTTTTGAACCAAGAGGTAGTCTGCTTATACCCTCATCCCTTTTTTAATCTTGAATGAGAGTCTCCCAAGATTGCTGAGAGTCTCACTAAGTTGCTGAAGCTGGTCTCAAACCTGGGATCCTCCTGTCTTAGCCTCACAATATTGGGATTACAGGCATGTGCCACCACACCCAGAGAAAAATTCTAATTTCTCAAAGATAGATAGATAGATAGATAGATAGATAGATAGATAGATAAATAGATAGATATCCAAACTCCTATTTTATGGTTATTTAATAAGAACCAAGTCAGGGATAACCATGCTTCTGGTCTGCTTTGAAATCTTAGAAGAAATTAAATCAGACACTTAGACCAGCCAAAACAAAGAGGTAAAATGGAATTTTATATCATATTATCCAGATGACTTTACATTAAAATACTTGAATTCCTGAAAAGACTTAACAAAATAAGACAAAAAATTTATCTTACATTTCCAAAAATGTTCTATCTACACACATCAAAAATAGGACCATACACATGAACACACACATGCCTGTGCACATACACACACACACATACACACACACACACAGAACAAAAAAAGGGCCCATATGATACTGGAAATATAAATAGATAGCATTTTTTGCCTGATTAATTCCAAATTTAAGTGTTCTGTCTGGGCTTTGAATTTGAACTGTAATATAACAATGTAACCCAAAATACATTTTGGATTCAATTTGGTAATTCCTTGTCTTGTTAATTAGCAGTAAGATTTTGAATTCCTATTCGAAAATCAATCTTCATAAATGCCTAAGCCTCAATTGTATATGCAAATTCCACACATTTTCATACTACTTGGAATAACTGCATATGCAAACAGGTAATTTGACAGTTAATGATTCATTTGCACGTGCAAACCTACAATTTTAACATACAGATGCCGTTTGGTAGATGTAAATAATATTCCATGTTGACCCTATTCACCAGTCCTCTTTTTTTCTCTTAAAAAAAAAACCTTTAAATAGTTTTAGTAATAATCAGGTAGGAAAATATTTTAAAATTATAAATGTTAGAAAAAAATTCTTCTCTGTCTAATGATCCTCAGTAAAACAAAATTCTGTCATTTTAGTCCCAAACTTAGAGTATATATTAAATATATTCATGTGATGCTTATATAGTTTGATTAGACATACAAAATCATGATGGAGCTGACTGTATTTATCACCTTAACACTTTTCAACCTGAAATAACATAAAAGCTTTTTTTTCTTCAAAAGACCAATATTTAAAGGGTGTTGATTTATGTAAATCAATAATTTATCAACTTGCTATCTTTCCTTGCTGCCAGCCAGATGCTTCTCCCTTTGCTCAGCCAGACAATGTCAGCTGCAACACATAATGGCTTCTGCTTCATGTAGAAATAAGAGCATAAATATTTTAAAAATCCTGCTACAGGAAGTAAGGAGGGCTGGGGTGGGGGTGAGATTTTACTGGTTTATTGTGAGTGTAGAACAAGTCTACATATTTTATGGGTTGGTTTTATCAGAAGTGGAGGCAGGGCCATCTCTTAGCCTGATTTTTATCTCCTAACAAGACTGACAGACCAAAGTCTTTTCATAGCAATTTGTTGAAGACATCTGGTGAAGCTTTCTAGGGGATGAACACACTGCAGAGTGTTCCTCTGGTATCAGTTGGCATGGCAACCAGGAAAAGACTATTCAACATCAGTAGGTTTCAAAAAGGTTGAGGCCTAGTTGAAAATCCATTTGGGCTCCTACCTGCAAAATTCTTTTGAAAATGCACTAAATCTTTTCTTAGGGCTCTAGAGACTGAAGCAATATGTACAACTGTGGCACCTTCAATCTTAAATAATTTTCAAAACATGGGATTAATGATTCCAGTCACCAGAGGTATTACAGAAGATAGGGAATTACTGGCACTGTGCTGAAGAGGATATTAGTTGAAATATGATTGCTGTTTTTCTTTGTGTCTTATCATACAGGAAACAAAGTGGTATTTTCAAATTTCTGTTTTAACATCAGAGGGTCAAATGAGTGAATGAAAATCTTTACAGGCTATTTTTTTTAATCTATACATTTGTCTTGAACTAAATTGGATTTTTAATGATGAAAGTAAAAATCTGATTTTTAAATATTTATATTAATATAGAGTTTTGAAAAATCATTACTATTTTATACTAGAATATTTAAAGGACTTTTTTAATATTAGCAGAAATCCGTTTAAGTGATGTATCTTGTGATCAATTAGTTTACAACTCTTTGAAAGTCAAATAACCACTAATCAGGGTTCTCTGCCAACACAAGTTTTATAAGCTGCAAATATAACTTTAACCCAAATGAAAAGTTTCCATAATTTTCATCTATATACTTGTTTTATTCCATTGCAGATTCACAGCCAGAATTATAAAATGAAATTAATAATACAAGAAAGAAGTTTCTAAAAACATATTGTAAAAACATGAGAAAAATATATCACAGCATGCTACATCATTGCTCTGACAAGTCAGAATTTAACTGTTTCATTTAAACTATTAATTCAATAGAAGATGGTCCTCGAAAGTAATTTTAAATAAAAGTAGGTTACTTAAAATTCAATTAACGATGTTGTTATGGGGTAATTGAATTAATTACCAATGCGCCATGAAACTTGTGCCCTGCAACCCAACAATAAGCACTACCACCACAACATTTAGACCATATCTTTATTAGTACCATGTAATACTACCTCTGTTAACACTACCATTTCAGATAGCATGTGACTTAGTGAGATGGCGTGGGATGCTCTGAGTTGCTTGAAATCATGCCATGAGACATATTCAAAGCAGGATTTATTCGTATTATATACCAGTAGCTCTGATTATACTATATTTCACTCAGTTACCTCAGAGGCAAGGAAAATATTTGCAAGGGTTGATTCAGTACACTGTATGGAATAGGAAGCTGAAAGATGTGGATACCTTTCCTGGTTCTAAGACTGATATGAAAGACAAGGAGCCTCTCTCCTTCTTTTCAGGAGAAGGGAGGAGAAAGGGCAGCTCTTACTGCTCCCCTACTATTGTGGGAAATACAGTAATTTTTATGGGATAGGATTTTGAGAAAGTATAGAGTTTTAAGTATAAACTGTTAGTGTTGCTAATAAAGTAAGATATGCTTGGAATTACATTTTTTTTTTACATAGAAATATTCCACATAATTGAAGGCACTTAAAAATTCAGTATTTCACAGCTTCCCCAGGAATCACTAAACATCAACTTTTTCTCTTGAATAAATTGTGTGTGTGTGTGTGTGTGTGTGTGTGTGTGTGTGTGTGTTTCTCTTTCTTTCTAACTCTCATTTTGTCTTTTGCCTGAAAATTGCCCAGGTAGCTATTGGCTGTTTTGACTATGATGCTGTTAGATAAAAACTTAGATAAAATTTGCACACTCTCTAAATTTCATTAATTCCATGTTCCTTCCTTTACTATAGGAAAGAGCTCAGTGCTAATACATTGCTTAAGAAATGCAGTGATTTGAGCCGGGCGTGGTGGTGCACGCTTGTAATCCCAGCATTTGGGAGGCTGAGACCGGAGGATCCGGGTTCGCGGCCAGCCTCAGCTACCTAGTGAGGCACTTCGCAACTTAGTGAGACTCGGTTTCAAAATAAAGAATAAAAAAAATAGGGCTTGGGGGTATAGCTTGGAGGCAGAACACCCCTGAGTTCAATCCCCGGTACTGCAAAAAAAAAAAAAAAGAAAAGAAAAAGAAAAAAAAGAAATGCAGTGATTTATAAAGTATTCATTAAATGTCACACACTATGCTAGGGTTTTGACACTTACTACCTCATTTATTTATCTCATCAACTTCAAAATATAGTTACTACTGTGCCCTTTTTGCAGGAGAGGAAACAGGTTAACAACGATTAAGTAATTAATCTCTAAGCAAAATACTTGTGAAAGGATGCAAACCTGGTTCTATCAATCCGCAAATTTGTACATATTTGGGCAAATCCAAAGGGCTAGATAAAGGATTTTTCATACTGATTCAAATAAAAACTAAATGTATTTATGATTCAATGAATAATTTATGGATGAAAGTCATAATGAGGAACCTATTCTCATTTCCTGCTCTTAGTCCTCAAACTAACTGTGAAAAGCAAGTCTTAAAAGCTCCCAAAATCTTGAGCCCTTCTTTGGGCATTTGACATAGCATGTCATTGCTACTAGAAAACAGAAATCTCGAGTTAAACTTGCATGGCAATGTGGGGTCAGTCTGTGCTGCACCTTCCACTGTGAATACTTAGAGCAACCAATACTGGCAACAAACGACACCCAAGGCTACATCCTCTTGTTCTGTCCCACTTTTCATTCAAGAGCCTTCTGCAAATACCCCCATCTCCACCCCCAGCATATGTATTTTTCTCTACTCTTCAGGTCAGTGAATTGAGAGACAAAGAACGGGAAGAAGTAGACAATTAGTGTGACATATGAATGGACAAAAATAAATTTTTAATTAGAACATATGTTGAATACACGGCCCCAGGGAACTGACAGTTGTGCTTTGTGTCTTGCTAAACTTGTTTCAGACAATGCTTCCAGGACTGAGTCTATCACCAGAGTGGAAAAGTTCTGAAAGCCAAGAGGCTTCAGCTGAACACAAAAGATGGTGGGAGCATCTTGTTGCAAAAGGACAGGTATAGTTCACCAGTGAAAGCTTAGGTGGAGGAGAAGCTGGTAACACAGCATGGTCCCTAATGCATCACGTGCTGAGACTTCTGATGACTTGTTCCATCATGACTTCAATCACCATATGCACAGGACTACCCATGTTCCAAAAATACATCTGAAGATTTATCTTACATCCAGATTTGTTACCCCCATAATAATATTTATTCTGGAACATAGCAGCATTATGTTCTTCAGTATTTAATGACTTACCACCCATAATATGAACACAACCTGTTTAGATTACAAATGGAGGGAAGAAGACAGTGTAGACATGAGTCAAAAGTATACTAGTAGATCAATATACTATAGTTTGGAGAATTACTGTATTATGACATTTGCAGAATGAGTCATGTAGCAGCCCTAGGACCCTCAATGGTCATAGAAAGAAGAAATCAATAGTTCCCTTAGTTCCAATAGGTAGCTATGTGACTGGGGATGAAATACCCAGTTTGCGAGAAAATTTCAGAAAGGCTGGAATCTGGACACACAGCTACATGTGTCCTGCTTATGAAAAGCATAATCTAGATGAGTACATAAGCTTTAGGGCGAAGGGTCTCAAATATTTTCCTGGAGAAGTTTCAAGAATGGGTAAGCTTTACCAAGGGAAGTGGAAGGGCCCAGGCAAGTGGAAGGGACAGCCCAAACAGAAGGGCCAATGTTTCTTAAACTGGAACTATGGTATGATAGTAAGTTTGCGTTTACAAATTGTTACGCTGTGAATTAAATGAGATTTTGTTACTACTTCTGAAACATGCAAAGTCTTATACTAAAAACAAATAAAGAAATATTCTTGGATAATTTTTCATATTGCACTTAAAGGTACCACCTTCCATGGAAGTGTAACAATTAACTCAAATAATTGATCTGCAGTGGGAATAAATCCTCAGAAATGAAGCTTTTTAAAGAGAAAGAGCATGAATGGTGGAGAGCAACCACCTGGTTAGATCTCCAGCATCCTCTGTGTTGAGAACTAATGAAATGCTACACAAGGCTGTTCCTGGCCCTTAAGAAATAGTTTCCCATTTATAAAAGTATTTCAAAGATTCTGTCTGTCTTTCTGAATTTCTACATATTTGGTGTATTGATAGGAGATGACCTCTTTGGCATAGAACTGGAGCCATACTCAAATTGTTATTCTGTTAATCATTTCTCAACTAATTAATTAACCATATTTCCATGTGAGATTATTGCATATTTTCCAACTTTAGTGTAACTCATTCTAATGAAGTATGTAGCTTTAACTAATGTTGACTTTTGCATATTTTCTTCATTTATAAATGAAACTGGATACCAGAAGAAAACTTGTTTCCTACCTCTTCTTTCAGCTCAAAATTTTGATTAACTTGATCAACTTGTTTTAAATACATGAACTAATTTACCTGAAATCACATATACATTTGCAGGCACACATGCACGTACACACATTACACTGATCAGAAGCCTCAATACTCCTTTCTCAGAAAATGAAATAAATCCATAGCAGTTTAAATTTAAAGTTAGATCCTGGTGGGACACTAGATTCTAACAATAAAAAATATGTCACCTTCACATTTTTATAATATAGAACTACTGTTAATCTTTTTATAGACTCATCAGAACTGAACACTCAGGATTTTACCAATATATTAATGTCTTATATTCTAGATAATGTACTAAGATTAAACTTCAAAGTATAGTTCTTATTTTTGGCTTGTTGCTAGTTTAATCACCTGAAATTATTTCTTTATATATTTATGCTATTTAAACCCACAGAGCACCTATGTAAAAATTATTATTATTATTATTTTTTGTGGTACTGGGGATTGAACTCAGAGGCATTCTACCTCCGAGCTATACCCCTAGCCCTATTTTTTATTCTTTATTTTGAAACTGAGTCTCACTAAGTTGCGGAGTGCCTCACTAGGTAGCTGAGGCTGGCCGCAAACCCGGATCCTCCGGTCTCAGCCTCCTGAATGCTGGGATTACAAGCGTGCGCCACCACGCCCGGCTCTATCTAAAAATTAATAGGCTTTTACTTGACTTTAATCCACAACCATTTTTTAGATATCAAGTACGTTACCACTGTGTCAAATTCTGGTATGCAAAAAGAAATGAAAGCATGGAGACCTCTCTGCAGGGAGGCAGGTGCACAGAGGAGGAGACCAAACTGCATCCTGTCGTCAGTCCGCTGCAGAGTGTCCTGAGTGCTAAGGAAGCATGAAATAGGAAGTTTTCTGTTCTGTCTGAGAGGTCAGGGAAAGGTTTCACAGGGGAAGTGATATTTGAGCTGCAATTTAAAGGATGGATAGGTCTCATTTGGATGGAAAAGGGGCAGAGGGAAGAGAATCCCAGGGAGAGGGGAAAAAGGAGTTGGCCTGAGACTATGAAGCCGTTTTGGCAAGAACTTTGAAATGATTGGAAAGTGTACCCTAGAGTATAAACTTAGACTGGCAAACTTATTGTAAAGGATATTGGATCCCATGTATGGAATTTTAGATTTATTCTTAGAAAATGAGGAGAATAGGTGAGAATTGCTGACTAGTCAACAATGTCCCTTGGTGCCTCTCTAGAAGAAGGGTTGCACCCCCAACTGCACAAGAAGAGTACATTCATTACTTCTTATATGTAACAAATGTTTACTGATCCCTGTGCTGTATATTAGGATTAAAAATAAATAAATCAGTGGCTCCACCTTTAAGGACACAGAGTAGAAGCAGCACATGGCACAAAAGTAAAATGTATGAGATAGTGTGGGAAGTCTGCCTACCCTTGACTTGAGCCTCTGGAGGAGGTTTCCTGGAAAAGACACTTCTGGAGCTAAATCATAATTGATGAAAACCACATAAAGCCTGTGTGGTCCTGAGCCACATTTAATTTCTCCAGGTCTCAGTTTCTTCACTTGTAAAGAGAGGGCATTAGGCTGGATCAGTGACTCTCACCCCCGACTGCACATTGGAATCACTGGGGAGACTTTTAAAACCACTAATGCCTGGGACCTGCTGCAGACCAGTATTAACTCAGTCTTTGGGGGTGGGGCCCAGGCCTTGGTAGTTATTTAAGGCTCCCCAGGTGACTCTAATGTGCAGCCAGGGTTGTGGGTCATGGAATGAGATGATCTCTGAGGTCATTCTCATTTGTGAAATAGATACTCAAGACAAGCCCACATGGAGACTGCAAAAAGCAGATAATCTGTTTAACAAATGTCTCATACCGTGAGCACTTTCCACTCTGGTACCTCAAATCCATTGTTGTCTTGTTGCCCTGGAAGGAGCAGGGAGCTGAGGAGCTTCCATCTTGGATATGCCCACTTCTGCAGGGTTTTCACTATTTCCAGTTAAAAATATGGCCATCTTGAGCTGGGAAAATAGTTCAGTGGGGGAGTGCTTTCTTAGCACATACCAGGCCATGGGTTCAATCCCCAGTGTTGGGAATGTGGATGTACACACACACACACACACACACACACACACACACACACACCTGCATTGCATCCAGTTCTTTCAGAGAATGGTCTCTTCTGAGAAACTATTTTCTTAAGTAATTTTAAATAAAGGTCTTTTTCAATTCACTTTTTACCATTTTTCCCCTTCCTAGTTCTCAGTTTTAGGCAAAAGGTTTTCTTAATTGACCCCTGGTTATTCTTTTCACCCCTTACCATTTGGTTTGTAAAACTTCACAGATACTTAATCCTCTTCTTACATTTTATCTTCTATTTAGATCTCATCAAATTTTCCAAACCTAGTTAATCTCTTACTGGTTTTAGGAAATCTTCTCTGATTTTTACTTTCCTAAACTTTCACCAGTATTCTTGAAACTGTAATTAATTCCTATATAATTCATTTATAATTAATTATTCCCTTCCATGTCAGATATTCTCTTCTTGTCTAAAGTATTCAAATATTCTTTCAGTGTTTACCTTGTTGGTAAAAATTAAATATGAAGAAAAATTAAATAATGAACTAAATAAGGAAATTAAATTTAAATTTACCTATTTAATTAAATAGGTAAAGTGAATGAAATAATTTTTAAACTGCAAGGAAATGTAATTCATTTTTATTCATTTATTCCTTTTGTGAGATATATTTTTGAGGCATTACTATGCACTGATCCTATTTTAGATATTACAGATTTAGAGGAAAAATATCCCTGGAAACATGGATTTTTACATTCTATGGGAGAAAATAAACAGTATGTGTGTGTGTTTGTGTGTGTGTGTGTGTGTGTGTGTGTGTGTGTGTTTGTGTGTGTGTGTGACTGTGTGGTCATGAACTCAGTGAAGAGCAATAAGATAAGAGTAGAAGAGAGTTATCGTCTCAGGGTGGGGGTAGAGAAGACCCCTTTCTGGCTGGTTTATGCTAAAATATATTCATAGCTTTAGACTAGCTCATGTGACCCTGTTTCTCATTCTGGGAAATAGTAAGACTATATTATATCCTTTTCAGAGAAGAGCTAAATTGACAGATGTTTACAACAGAGTACCAAGAAAGCAAGGTAGGCCATTTCTTTCAAGTAGGTCCTTTCTACTCCTTAATATATCTGTAGCTTTCCCCAACCTCTACATAGAATAAATTCTCCCATATTTGATTAGTATTTTGTTCTGGGCATTAAATTTAGTTTTGAAAGAGAAGTACTATAGTGGCTTAAAATTTCTGGTAGGTTTTATATATACTCTTTCTCTCTTTCTCTCTTATACACACGCACACACACACACACACACACACACACACACACATAAATATATGGCTTAATTTCATTTTTTAAATAATTTTTTGTAGTGACATTCTTTCATAAATATTTTATAGAGAATACTAGTGTCTAAACCTCAATTTGAATAAAACATCAAAATATTTAAAGTGAAAACACCTCTTTGCAGGTATAATAAGATTTTTTTTTAAATCAAGAATAAAAGAAGATGAACCTGGACATGTAATCTCAATACTTGAAAGGCTGAGACAGGCAGGTTGCCGGTTCAAGGCCAGCCTCAGCAATTTAGGGAGACCCTTAACAACCTAATGAGATTCTATTTCAAAGTTAAACAAAAAAATGAAGAAACAAACAAACAAACGGGGTTTTGGGTGTAACTTGGAAGTAGAATGTCTCTAGGATCAATCCCCAGTACAAGAAAACAAAAATGCATGATTCAATTATTTTTATTCACATTTTCATAATCTCCAAAGGAACTGGCAGACAGGATAATAGAGTTAAAAATTTAAAATAAAAAGTTCTGTTAAGTCCCCTTCACCCCCATGTGTATAGTATGATTTAAATCGGATGGAAAACCACAGGCTAGTTCTGATAAAATCAAACCTGATTCACCATTTCTGCTGCTGACAGGAAATGTCATTGCTAAGGAAATAAGGCACAAGCTGCTGTCTCCAGAGCATCAGCACCTCAGAGACGGATGAGGGGAAGGGGCCCGTGTGTAAACAAAACTGACCTGTGCCCGGGATGAACATGAATGACTTCCTGGAGCCTGTTTGTATCTTTCTAGACTGAAAGGGCATTGAAAGAATCTTAGGGAAACATATTCATTTCCTAGAGACAATGGGGTACACTATAAGAAACAAAGCAGTAGTGACAGGGAGAAATTATAAGAGGAGCAAAAATAATAAAAGTGGTATGTCTTAAGTTCTTATGAAGATATTTGTCACACTTATGAGCATTAAATGAGTAACTATGAGACATTTTTGTATAGTGTGTGATATTGAAACACCCTTGAAAAAATTATGTGTGTTTGTGTTTATGTATGTATATTTACATGTATATGTGTTTTATGTAAACATTAACATACTATATATAAAACCTCTTATGTCTTGTAGTCAGAAGCTATGTGGATGCTTATAGTGAGAAGAAATATTATTGTTTTCCTCTCTGTGTATAGAATTCATTATTTAAATTTACACAGTATACATGTGCAGCTATAAATTCTATAAAATAGAAGAATACGTAGGCTGGAAATTTTCAGGTATGTGTACCCATCTAACATATCTGTGATCAATTTATATTTCATATGTCTTACCTAGGGATTTGTACTTGAGCAAAAAGGGTTACAGAGTCCATTAGCTGATCTGAATTTATGACAATAAATCCCTTGATGTTCAGCTATGACAGGAATTACTCTTCTCTAATGAGTAATAAATGTGGGTAAGTCATGTGTCCCATTGAATTACTTGGCTAAAATCACATTTAGAAGATGGCTAATTGTCTAAAATTTATCCAAATTCAATACAAATTTTATTGCCACTAATTGCCTTTGTAGGTTTTTGAACGTTAAGCATATTTAAATGTATTTGTCATTGCACTCCTGTGCATATGTAACATATGAACAGCAGAGTCACTACTATCCAATTTAAGCTTTTCAGCTATTTTTGTAATTTAACATTAGATCGGTATGACTTGAAATATAATTTTCCATTTTTAGGATTGTGACATTTTATATTTGCAAATTAAACGTTTTTGCAATACTTAGTCTATCCCTTCATTTTCAGTTGTCAAGTGTGTTAGTTGTAATATAAGTATGAGTAACTATGAGACATTTTTGTATAGTGTGTGATATTGAAACACCCTTGAAAAAATTATGTATGTTTCTGTTTATGTATGTATTTTACATGTATATGTCTAATTAACATGTATATGTTACTAACAAGTAAGAATATATTATAACACCTGTTAGTATCATTGTAGACTATTTGCATATATATATACTATTTACTATTAGAAGGGTGATAATTTCATTTGTAGTACTATATGTGAATTTTTTTTCTCTTTGGAGTTAGTATGTGCCACTAAAGTGAAAGAGTGATCAGGAGAGTTGGGATTTTTGCTCTTTGGAATCAATTTGGGGGAGTGTTTGGTAAAGGGTTATTATTAAGAAAAAAAAGAGCCAGGCATGAGGACACATACCTATAATCCCAGTACTTTGGAGGCTAAGGTAGAAGAACTGTAGGTTCTAGGCCAATATGTGGTAACTTAGAAAGACTCTGTTTTAAAAATAATAAGCAAAATAGGGTTGGGGGGTATAACACAGAGGTAAAATGCTCCTGGCTTAAATTCCCAATACCATAAAAATGAAATAAAATAATATTTTTAAAAAAGAACAAGAGACAGAACATAAAGTGTTCTAAATTTGAGGACAGCTCACATAATTTAATATCTGATTTAATATGACAATAATGTCAGGTTGGGGACAAAAGGGAGAAAAGAATGGCTAAAAAAATAAGCTTTTTTGTAGTCAATTGAAACAGGTTGAGTTGCTTAAAGTAGTAGTGAGTGGTTATTATAGAAGTGAAAGGTCAGGTACAATGTAATAAAAGCTTTTTGAAATACACATGTGAATTTCCCCATACTGCAAACCAAAATGTCATATATTGGCCAACATAAATAATGTGAGTTGCTTACAGAAGTTTTGGTCAACAAGTCTGTTATGAATCCCAAATGGTGTGCAAAGTTGAAAAGCATGTGGTTCAAGTGCAAAACGATGAAGAGGGCTAATCAGAAGATGAAATATGTGGAAGATGGGATCTTTTGAGAGAAAAAAAAAATGGAACTTGGACACATGTAAAATGTTCTGCAACAGTGAGTGGCAAGTTTCACTACAAAGAAAAAAGTTTCCTCTTGGGAAGAAGAAGGCATTAAACTTAGAACTAACTCATATCCCAAATAAACAGTAGTTGGTTCAAGCAGTTTAAACATTAAAAATAAATTTAAAAAAGTATATAGCAAGTATATAGAATCTTGATATTTTCTCAGAGAACAAAGAACATTTTAACATATACAGAGTAACTATGAAAACAAAAAAAGTAATAGGTTAAAAAGAGCTGAATATTAAAGTAAGATAAATAAAACATAATAGGAAAATATTTGCTATACATGTGTATATATAAGCAATTGCAATTATCGAGGGACATATCAAAGACAATAAATATAATGATTATATTTAACATTATTTAAGAGTAAGTGAAGGTGAAAATTAACCAAGTAAAATATTATTTTTGTATCAATAAAGCAATTCAAAATAATCAGCATTTAGTGTTTGTCAAAATGCAGGGCAGAAAACATTCTCACCTCAATGGGGATGTATCCATTGATACAATCTCCTGAAAGAAAATATCTGGAAATCTCTATAAAAATACAATTATAACATTAATACATTATAAGGAAATAAGACTGATAAAATATCTATAATATCATTCACAACAGTTATGTAATAATAATAACAGAAAAGTAATCTAAATAGTCATTATTTAAGGTTAATTAAGTTAT
>PVLC010005881.1:0-17672 GCA_004027655.1 Graphiurus murinus | reverse complement strand
AGCCTTAAGTATAATATATCATGTTAAAAATGTTTTGTATAGAAGAGTTTCCCTCTTGAGAGTGTGTGAGTATAGCGTATTCACACAAAGGGCATGGAAGAACATTCAGTCAACAGCCAGGGTATCCATCTAGAGAAGTAAAACTAAATTAAGTCTGCTCTTTGTAGACGTGCCCTGTTGGGTTGAGTATCTTATATATAAATGTCTTCTGTGAAACTGGAAAGACATAATATGGGTTACAAACTTAAGATGGGAATATAAATAAGGCAACTGTGGGACAGGTAGGCAACCTCTGAAACTTAACGGCATCTCTGTATTTGATGAGCTCCACCTTCAGAACACTGGCCAGTAATGCTTTGTGAAATCCAGATGATTGAATTGGTCAACTTAACATCATTTTGATCCATCTTGGTCCTGTCTATACTTGCTAAGTACATGTTTGGTCTATTATATATGAGTTACAATCTTCTCACTGGAATGCAGTGTGATGACAAGTCCCTTACATGTTCATTACACGGCCTAGAAATCCACTCCTCACATACCACAGGATCCTCAATCCCTGAGGAAATGAGAACAGTATAGCTTTCCAAATTGGATTTATTCAGTTCTATATCTAGTCTAGTTGAGGCTTCCCCTTGCAGTTAGCTATAGCTTGTGTCAACAGATAAAAAAGCTGAGTATTTTGGGCAAACACCTCTTTTCTGTGTTCACCATATTGTGTCAAACCCACACACCAGTTAGTAGTGTGTAGAAAATTTGATAATATTGGCCCATGTTTAGGACGTCTCATATATTAATGGCCCACAAATATAGGAATTCTTCCCTCCTACTGTGATAACTAAAGGTTCTCTTCATAACACTTCTACCATAACCATGGTACCTTATTTATTTATTTGTTTGTTTGTTTGTTTCCTCTTATACAGGCTCTACTTTTTTCTCAGTCTTAATCTTTCTTTCAAATGCAGCTTCCCACCTTCTTGGAGTTTAGCAACTTAATCCCTTCATTCATTTCCCAGTGAAAGCTTTATGTTGAAGCTCCTAAGAGTAGAAACTGAGTGTGGTTCCTTGGTAGTTCCTGGGTGACTTAGAAAATTATGGAGATAGCATGGGTGAGAAGACCCCTGCCCAATCTGTGATAAGTGTCTAGAGGACCTGTATCCCTCAGCATTCTTGCAGCGATAATCTAAATATCTGATTACAAAACTTAGAGGAAAGAAGATTTATTTTCTTATGGTTTTGGGCTCAGTATACATGTGAGACCAGGGACTATGGATGTCAGGGCATGGTAGCTGCAGGCGGAGGAAGAGCAGATTGGCTGTGCTCTATAAGGAGGACTGAAGGGGAGGGGAGGAGGGACCTTTTATATAATCCCCAAGGCTGCACCTTCAGGGACCCACCTCTAGCCATACCCTACCAGCCTACCAGGTACCACCCAGGTAAATCCATGATAATGGATTTATGCACTTCTGAGATTACAACCCTCATGACTCATTACATCAGCTCCAAACATTAAGTGAGCTCTTTAGGGAATATTTTATATCTAATTATAACAGGGACAGAACATCTTCACTATTGCATCCAAAACAGTGCTCTTGGTACTGTCTTAAATTTTAATTTTAGCATAGCAGAGACCCCCAAAGACTAAAGAGTCTGCTCAAGATGTAGCCATGTTGGTAGCACTTGGCTATTCTTTCCAGCTAGAGAAGCAACAATAGTCACCAATAATAAAATCAAGGAAAGTAAAAAATAGATCTTAAGTCTAAGAAAGTAGAATTATAAAGAAGAATCCAAGCCAGGTGTGGTGATACACACCTGTAATCTTAGTACTTGGGAGGCTGAGCCGGGAGGATCAAAGGCTCAAAAAAAATCTTAGCAATATAGCAAGACTGTCCTAATAGCAACCTAGTAAGACCCTGTTTCAAAAAACAAAAATGAAAGAAAGAAAGGACTGAGAGTGTAGCATGGAGGTAGAGTGTCCCTGGGTTCAATTCCCAGTACCATATACAAACAAGAATCCAAAAAATCTTTTGAAAAGAAAATTGAATATTGAAGAAATTGTTGAGCATTAGAGTGAAAGTAATGTATGGTCAATTTTCATTCCCAGTCAGCATCTTATTGTGTCTGAAAGGCAAAGAATAGTACTAGTACTCACCATACATACCAAAAGACTGAAGTTTTGTAGTGAAGCTAGACACAATAAGGTAATATTGGCATCAACCTCTGGAGTCTTTTATAGTGCAAAAGAGATTTACAAGCACTTAAAGGAATTGCAGTGTACTTCCTCCTAACCTAATAGCAGGTTTTTTTTTTCCCTCCCTTTCTAATAGTGAATTTAAAATAAATTAAAAACAAATGTTCAACATACTCAGTTGTGTACTACAAAAGATGCATATATGTTCAATTGAAATAATCATCTTTGAAAATTAGTCTGAGCAATTGTGATGGGTTCTATGGGAGCTTAACAAACTCAAAAACTCTCTAAAAAGAAACAGAAAAGTTGTTGCATTTTAGGAAAGAAGTATGGATATTTAAATATATTCAATAACTTTTTAAAAAGTGATCAGTGTTGCTCAGATTTTTGTGGACAAAATTGAGTACCTCACCAACATTTATAACCTTGTTTCTGTAAGCAACTCTGAGCTCCACACAAATAGTTTGGTATTTTCCATTTGTGTGGGTTACAGAATTTTCAAGTAAAATATTCATTTAGTTTGTTTAACAGTCGTATTTACATCTGTAATTTGAGAATTGCTATTTTTATTTTACATGTTAGAAACTACGAATGAAAGACATGAATTTACCCAAATTCATGCATGTAGTATGTAACCAACCAGATTTTATTCAAGTCTTTCTTTCCATCTAGGACTTCTCTCCATTATACTAAAGGAGACCTCTTGTCATAACTGGTTCATAATATGACTCATCTGTTTGATTAGAGGAAAAATGGAGAAAAAGTATTATAAACATTTTTTAAATTTTTGATGAGTATGTTATCATCAATTAGGAATTTGCTAAGAATGCAACTTTTTGAACCCCTCCCAGATCAACTGAATCAGATACTTTGGAGGTACAGCAGCTCTGAAGTCTGTTTTAACAAGCCCTCCAGGTAATTCTGATGTATGATGAAGTCTTGGAATTACTTTTCTGGAACTTTCCATATGAGTGATTCAAACCTTACATAATATCTCATTAGAGATAGCAAAGTTAAGAGTGATTAGAGTTACTGAGTATATTCAAAACATATATTTGAAATTGATTCATTTAATAACTTCCTAGAAAACTTTTGAAAGACATAAAACCCACCATAATTATTTTTTCTATCCTGAAAGTAGGGCACATGATAATTATGTTATTTTATCCATTTTACTATTAAAGTAAAAAAGTATAATTTTTTGTAATTTTAAAAATTGTTTTTATATATATTGAAGCAGGTTAAATAATATTATCTTTTCAATAATACTTTAAGATGATTCTTCATAAAAATAATAAAGACACATGCAGTTGTAATTAACCTGGTAGCAGGCCCCATGCCTAGCTAATGCTTTTGAATTATTTGTCTTTGTAATAAGCATTTTTATATTTTAAAACAATTGTTTCTACGTTCTAAAATGTGTTAATGACAATAAAAGACATTAGCATTTATTATCAGTAAGTAAAAATACCATTTCCAAATAAGAAGACTTTAAATTGATAATACGTTATTTGTGGTTATTCAAAACTTAGCTTTTACTTTAAAATGCAGTAGGAATTACTAAGCCAATCCTTCTGTTCGTTATTTGTAATGTCAGAGAATATTATGCCAAAATTTTTGATTCATATAAATATTGTCATAAACACTAAAATATTTGCATATTTTAATACCTTGTAATGTGTTCTCGGCTATACTACTGTGTAATTTGTCATAGTTTTGAAAATATAATAACATTTGATTTTTTTTCCTTGTCCCTGAAGACAACACTTACCTGACTTCAAAAACATTGCACTCAATATTATTTACCAAATATGCATTTTGTGGACTTCTAAAAAATTATCAAGAGAAAATTGAATTTAAAACTGGTTGAAACAGACACATATCAGAGTGGAGAACAAGATCAATCAGCCTGAGATATCTGATTGCTATGACTTTCACTATACTCAATCAAATTGAAACTTCCACTCTCTGATTTTGTTTCATTTCAAAAGACCATTTGACTCAAATTAATTTTTCCTTGTTTATGTGAAATATTGTCTGATTTGGGGACTGGTTCTCACTAATTCACTGTGACAGCTTTGGATGATGTCATCATTTTTAAAACCCATTTTTTAGTTCCTTGCTACGAAAGTTGAAAAATATAGTGTGAATAACATTGTAAGAAGCCTAATCCTACATATGACATTTACAAAAGACCTCTCTAAAAGTTGTTTATTCTGAACAACTGAAATAATTTTCTCCTATCTTCTCTCTATACTTATATTTCTACCAAATCCAAATAAAAGAATGCTGTCAGGCCAAGACCATGACTCTTTATATGTCTTCTATTTACTAACCATTTGCATTTCATTGCATCTATCACACAAAAAAAATCCTCTAATGTAAATTTAAAAACCTCTACAATATGACCTCATTTTCTATTAAATAAAGCTAGAAAATTTCTGATTTTCATAACAGGTTATTTCCTTGCTCAGAATACCCTCTTCTTTTACCAATATATATCTTTATCCAATTCACAATATTTCCATTTTTCAAGGTCCAGCTTACGTCTGTCTCTTGCAGACTGCCTTTCCAGTTTACTTTCAGTCATGGAACCCCATTTTCATGATACCCTGTACAGATATCATAAATATTAGACTTATCATGTTAAATAATTCCTTATTTTATATGTTAATGTCCTAATTTTTTAATCATATTTTAATGAAATCAGCAAGGTGTGAAGGTCAAGTTCACAAACTTTGGCATCAAATTGTCTACCTTGAACCCCTTTAGTCAATCTCTTTTGGATCAATCCTCTTTGGTTAAGCTATGTGATTTTAAGCTAACAAACTATTTGTGTACCTTTGTCCTCTTTTGTAAAATGATGATATAGTTCCAGTCTTTTGATATTTTGAATTTGTAAGTGATTAGTAGATATGGCAATCTTTACAAAGGCCCATAGAGAAGAGCAATGGAATGGAATTTTCAAATTCAACAAACATTTAAGCCAAGTTATTTTCCATTAACCAGACTCAAAAGCTCATAATATCTTGTTTGATTTTTCCACCCATCTGATTTTTCATCCATGCAAAATTGAAACTCCGTCCCTTTAGTGATTGCGACAGCTCATATTAAGTATAAAATTCTACTATTTCTTGAGGGAAATATTGTCAAACTGAGTTTCCTTCCTTCCTTCCTTCTTCCTTCCTTCCCTTTTCAAAATAAAAATAAATTGAGGAAAGTTTGTTGAAAATAAATGAGAATTTATTTTTTTGTTGTTGTTTAATTTACAGTGCTGGAACTCTGCTAGGTACTCTACCACTGAACAATATTCTCGTCCAAATGGAAATTTCTCCACCACTAAACTAATAAAATAAACCTGGGGGAGTAGCTAACATGAAAACAATGTACAGGTGTAAACGCTTTAGCTGACATCTAGGTGTTAAAGTGAATAACCGGCCTAGATCTTTCCCTTAAATGATTCTTTTATCCAGATACATTTCAATCTGTACCAATATACAAAATATGAGCGAGATATCATTGAGGGTTTTTCTTTTTTTGGAGGGAGGTTGTACTGGGAATTGAACCTCAGGGCTTCTGCCACTGAATTACACCTTCAACCCTTTTAACTTTTTTTATTTTGAAACAAGGTCTCACTAAGTTGCTGAGGGTTGCTTTGAATCTGCGATACTCCTATCTCAGCCTCCCAGATATTGAGATTACAGGCATGCGTCTTGTGTGTGGGTTGTCATTGAGCTTTGAATGTGCTCTAACTAGCTCCGGGGACAGGTATTTTGGTAGGTAGAAGTTAGATTTTTCAAAAACTAAAATCTCTGATATTTCACGATTTCTGGTGTAATATTAACATTTGGTTTGCATAATGCACATCTTTGTATTGAGCTTACTCAGTTTTATTACTATATAAAATTTGATGTTAGAGAGCTTTGCATTCTACATTATCCTCATAAGAAATTTGAAAGGGAGAAATGTGCAAAAACAGCTGCTTGAGATTGGATAAGTATAGATTGGGTGATTTTCTGGTTATATTTTTAAAATATTGTTCCCAGATTCATGTACACATTTGGATAAAATAACTGCAGATATTTATTATGTATATTTTAAACAGGAGAAATACCATTAAAGTCCATGGAGTAAATATACAGTCATTTTGTAAATTATTTATCTGGAAACCTCAAGAGCTTTTTGCTGCTGTTTCATCTGTCAGTTAAATTTGTTTTAGTGGTATAAGTAATAGTTATGTGATATTATTGTATAAAGTAGCCATGAAAATATGTACAATTTACTTGTAGAAATGATCAAATAAATAAAGACATAAGGGCCTATCCTGTCTTGATCAATGCATGTAACTCTGCAGGTTATAATCAGCCTTTGCTTATTCTTCTCCATGAAAATGTACACACTAATTTAACAGTTTTATTCACTTCTAAATAGTAAATTATGTCTTACGTTTCTGAAGTGTGCAGATTCATTCAAGCATTAACAGAGTTGAGTTTAAAGAATTTATAGACTCCTAAAACAACTTATTATTGATGTAGCATGTAAAATAATGAAACAATTTAAAGATAGTTTAGCAATATTTTCATTACACAAACCAAGATAGATAGAGATTATACATAGTATTAATTTGTGCTAAATGAATATACTTTTGAATCATCAGTACCCTCTTTACTAATGGTAGATATATTTTGTCATTTTTATTGTATTTTCTCCTCAAACATTTCAAAGGTTGTTCTATAAAAGCTTGTATAAATACTTCAATTGATGCTATGTACATAATTATCAATGCCAATCTCAATATCACATATGGGGAAGGGGAGGGTGTGGGGTGAGATCTGGGGTGAACCTTACCAAGTGCTATGTGCATATATGTACCTATCACTTTGAACTTTGCTGTGATATGTGATTACAATGCACCAATAAGAGTATCTTAAAAATAAATGAACATAACTTTGAAAAATATGTCCTAAAGCAATGTAATTGTATAAATTAGGACTTGGGTGCGTCTGTAGAAAATTTTTCATGGGGATTCGGTTCTTGCAGTTGTCCCTTTCTTACCAAATCACCTGATTTCCAAATTAGGAAGACAGATTAAACGTATGTGCATATATCTTTATTCCAAAGAATTAAATAATAAAATATATATGTCTTAAAATGTTAAAAGCTATGAGGAAAAGAAAACATTTACAAACATACTATACAGATAATGATACTCATTAGACAGTTAGCTGTGTGAGTCTGTATTTTAGGAAAAGAAGTACAAGCTGGTGGTGGAAGTTTGAGGATCATCATCTTACAGATGCTACTTTTGTCTATAGAACTGAATTGGAGTCTACAGAGAGAAAATGAAAATACAGAGGATAACAGGAACCAGAATTGAGACTGCATCCTTAACAATACTTAGGTAGAGGAAGAGGGGGAAGAGGAGCTAACAATAGCAGTAGCAACAGGAAAGTGCAAAGGAATAACTACTGGAAATGGAGAAAAATAAACAAGACAGCATAGAGTGTTTCACAAAAGAGCACTTTACGGTGTCCAGAATTCCTGGGAGCCTGAGGTAGATCATGGGGACAGAGAACTGACTGGGCAAGATGGGAATCAGTAGTGAAACTAAAATTTATTTCAATGGAAGCAAAGAGCACAGAAAGAAATGCAGTGTAACTAGCTGGCTATTGGGAAGAACACAATAGACATGAGTAATCTTGAATTTAAGCAAGACCAGGTGGCCTAATTGAACAAAGCTCTGTGCATATGCAATATATAATTAGCTTCTCATAGCTATTTTCACCTGCTTGAGCAAAACCATATGCATTAATTTGCTAGGGCTGCTGTAGGAAAATACTACAGAGTGGCTTAAATCACAGAAATTTATTGAACAAGTTTGAAAGTGAAAGTCCACGATCAAATTGTTGGCATATTTGGTTGGTCTTGAGGTCTTTTTCCTTGACTAGCCAAAGGCTGACTTCTTACAGGGTCCTCATATGACCTTTTCTTTGTTATGTCTGTCTCTCTGTCTCTCTCTTTAATAAAGACTGCTGTATCATACAGCCATTTTAATTTTTTGAAGAACTGCTCTACTGTTTTCCACAGTGAATGAATCATTTCACATTATCATCAGCGATGCCAAAGGGCTCCATTCTCTCTATATCCTCTCTTGAAGAAGGAAAAACTTAGAAGAAAAAAAAATCAGGGGAAAAGAGTGAAGTTGTATTTCAAAGACAGTATTTTGCCGTCACTGCAATAAAATCTCCCAACAAAACCATACAATTAAAAAAACCTTGCCTATTATCCTGGAGCTAGATGGATCTCCATGAGAATTAGAGATTTGGTAATATCCACATGAATAACTGCTTTTACTTAGCTAATGTAAATTTCTAATTTGGAAGAGGTCTTTATTTTTGTGTTTGTAATTGGATCTGATCTGAAATTTCTAATCCATTCCAGAGAATTTCTAGAGTTCAGACTGAATTCAGATTCTCCAGTAAGTCTCAAAAATATCAATAGCAGCTTTTGTAGAAGCCAACTGGACATTTAGTATAACTAGAATCCTTTTCAGACCTATGGGAACTTCTTGGGAGATGTCATGACTCACTGAAAGCTTCTTGTCAAATACTGAATTTGTGCAAGTAACTGACTTAACACCTCCTCTGAGCTGGGCCTGCCCTCCATGCTATGATTTCCTCAGCATCTAGCATGGCTCCTGGAACACATCAGATTCTCAATATATGTTTATTGTAATGTTTTGAAAGTATATTTAATTCTACACATCCTCTCTAAGTCAAACTCTATTCTCTGCAGCTATGTTTTTGTTTGTTTGTTTGTTTGTTTAAAGCTCCTTCTATAATTTGGCTCTGGTACCTTTGTACTATTAGATTTTCAATCCAGTGAAAGTTTGCTGGTTCATGTACTAGGATATTTTCTAATTCCTACAGGGGAGCAAAGTGATTCCTAGGACTGAGAAGTGGCTATTATTCATTCCCACTCCCCTTACTTATTCTGAGAGTAGCTCAGAATCTAGGCATCAAAGGAAAGCCCCGAATTTCAAACAAAAAAGTGACAAGAACTTCCATTTTCTTGACATTTTCGTGGGAGAACATTGGCTGTTATTAGGTTGGATTTGACAGCATTGATTGATTGTCAATTTGATGTAGACAGCACAATGCCCCCTACCACACTTTCATTTTATTATTGCCAAGGACCCTTTAGGAATTGAGTGATTTTTACCCAGCCTTCATTTCTCCCACCCCTATGTATCCCTCCTTCCAATTTTCAGATTTGGAAAGGGAAGAGTTTAATAACATGCCAGTTTAAGTAGAAGTCAATTTTATTTCCTTTGTCCTGTGCTTTTCTGCTGGCCAGCTTTTTTAAAATTCTTCTCCCTTGCTCTGTCAAGTATAAGCCAAATCCAGATCCTTAGAATTTAAAGAAATATCTATTCTTTGCTTCATTCTAAACTCTAGTGATTTTCTAACCCTTGAACTATATTTAACATGGACCCAATAGATATCCCATTAGACAAAAGTATCCTAGACCCAAGATGAGTCTCCAAAAGCTACTGAAATCTATCCAGAGTTTGATGTCCTTTAAAAAAGCATGAAGATCCAAAGTTACTTTACATTTCCATAGATAGTATTATGTTTTTCTTATCTTTTAAAAAATTTAAATCTAACGGTAGGGGAAAAAAAGAATACTATGAATAGTGTGTATCCTTCACTTGGACTCACCTTTTATAAATAACCTACCATATTTGTTTTCTCTCTCATGTTCACTCATTCTCTTGCTATACAAGTTATCATGTATCACTGTATCTATCTATCTTGATGAGAAATTTTAAAAGTCCAGGCAATCATGATACTTCCCCTCAGGAAGATTCATACAAAACATCGTGAACTCATGCATTGCTTGTCCAGTACCTGATAAAATTTTATATATATATATATATATATATATATATATGTCTAATATATGTGTATATATATATATGTCTACTCACACAAACACATGCAGGTTGTTTTACTAAATGAAAACAATTTTTTGTAAAAAAATTATGTCAATGACTTTTCAGAATATTACACATTGGTATATATTGTTATATATACATAAATATTGTGAACATTCTGAAAATATTTTAATCTGAAAACTCATTTCTTTTTCATTTAGTTAGATACTTTGTGTGTGTGTGGGTTTTTTTTTTGTGTGTGTGTGTGTGTGTGTGTGTGTGTGTGTGTTTGTATAGACCAACAGTCCTCCCCATTGACTTGGAAGCATATGGAAATAGACAACTCTTGAATGGTTATACATATATGTATATATATGCATATAAAATTTTTTGGCATGTGAACTTACAACATATATGAAAGTTAAAGTAGCAAAGGCATACAAGTAATGCATTTCTGAGTTTTGAAATGCATCCCTTGCCAATTGCCTCTGAGTCCCATAGAACGAGTGGCGCTGAGTTGGCACTTTGCCAGGACATGAAGAAAACTGGGGCTCTGATGGATTCTGACACAGAGGCACTCACTTCTCCTCAGGGATTTCCAAGGACTGTGTTTCCTTCCTAAGGTAATAAGCGCAAAGCTGCATTGAGTTACTTGCTCTGTCCCTATCTTCCAAACTGGAAAAATGTTGTTAAGCACATAGCAGCACAGAAGGGAGAGAAGGAAGTGAAAGTCAGTCTGCTAAGAGCTGTGCATGGAAGGGGAACAGGATAAAGTTATTCTTGCAAGTGAGAGGGTATCTTTTCTTTCTGAGGTTCTGCTGGTGACATAGGTCCTTGGCTGATTAGTAGCTAGAATTGTTTAATCCCCATGTCAGCCTGAGATCCCTGAGCTCTCAGAAGCTGGAGTAATCACCCTACGAATGGAGAGACCAGGGGAATAAGGGAAAAGCAAATGTAGGACAGTTCCATTGGGGAAAAAAAATGTGTATGCTTACCTGGTCTCAGCTCTCTTCTACGCCAGCTGGGCTTCCTAGTTATCTCCTAGAGAAACCTGGTTCCTAAGGTAGACTTTTTCTTTTCTTTTTTTTTCCCTTCAAAAAATCAAGTCTTATTTAAATTCACTGACACTTGCTTACCGGTGATAACATTTAAAATTATCCTAATTTTATTTATTTTTCTATGAATTTACAGATGCTTTATACTTTAATTGGTGTATTGTAATTATATATATTATATATGAGTGAGCTTCAAAGTGATACAAATACATATCACACAGCACTGAAGTAGATAGACATTTTTCAAATAATGGTTAGGGAGATATTTGACAGAGATAAAAGAAGATGCAGTAGTAGCCTGTCACCATAGATACCATCTTCTCACAGGTTTGTCAGTGAAATATCTTGGTCGCCAGTCCGCATAACAGAATATTGTTAACTCTCTCTCTTCCTTCATATACTGCCTTTCTCCTCTTCCTCTTCCTCTTCCTCTTCCTCTTCCTCTTCCTCTTCCTCTTCCTCTCCTTGTACCCCTCTCCCTCTCCCCTTGTTCTGCTCAATTTAAAATAAACTATAAAGAAAATCCAAACAGAAATGTTTCATATTAGCATCTAAAAAGCCAAAGCAGCCAGGCATGGTGGCGCACACTTATAATTCCAGTACTTGGGAGGCTGAGAAAGGAAGATCACAGGTTCACAGCCAACCTCAGCAACTCAGTGAGGCTCTCAGCAACATAGTGAGGCCCTGTTTCCAAATAAAATATAAAATAGGTCTGGTGGTATAGCCAGAGGTAGAAGACTCCTGAATCCCATTCCCAGTACCACACACAAAAATAAATAAATACTAAAAAACCAAAGCATGTATAGTGACACTGTGTCCTTCATTATAGTTTAGTCTAACAAGCTAGCACAGAACTTCATAAATGGTAAATGTAAATTATCATTTCAATTAGTCAAAATCATATCATAATTATCATCACTCACCACAATAACTGTTATTATCTGTAGCCCCTGCTTTGAATAGACTTAAAAGTATTTATATAGAAACAAAAGTAGGTATAATATATGAAAAAAACATAGCACCCTTAATTATAATTATTAGATTATTTGCCTGTTCCACACTGATTTCTATTTCAAATAGTGATTTTCTAAATAGCAGATATGATATGTTACTCATCGTTATTCTATATACAATGTCAATTATTTAGCCAGCCTCTTAACAAAAATTGTTTTGTCCTTAAAGAATGAAGTCTAATGGAAATGTTGAAGGAGTAGTATCAAGCCAAACAATGTTGAAATTCAATGAAGGAAGACATTATTATGGGTGCAGATATTTGGAAAAGCCTTCACAAACAAAGTGTCGACCTTAAACAACAAAGAAAAAAAGAATGAAAGCCTGAAATGTATTCCATACATCATAGCCCTCTCCTAGGGGAAGATCTAAACACCTTGGAGTGGATGGTTTGGAAATTTCATAAAATAGATATGTTGATAATAAGCTAAATGTTTTGGTAGCCTAACAGAAGTTCTTGAGAGACTGAAACCATGTGCTAGGAATTCAAATGGAGTGTCACCATGCAGGAGAGATTAAGGAGGAGTGATAATGAAGGCAAGGGGTTTGCAGATATGGACTAAAATATAATTAAGTGCTATGGGACAGAAAAAGAAAAGACAAGAGGAAAGACATGTTTGGCAGATAAAAGTAATAACATTTTGTGGAAAATTAACTTAGGGAGCAGGAGAGAAAAGGGAGTCAAAGATAATGCAGGATTTTCAGGCTTTGATGACTAGGAAGTATAGTGATAACATTAAGCCCTACAGAAAAATATAATTAGGGTAAAATGGTAAAAATGTAAATTTGAGTTGACCCACACTGCCTTCTTAACTAGAAAATAAGGATTAGGACTGTTTGATACAGAACTCACCACTAAAATATAGCTCTTGGAATCACTATACAACGTCACTGTTCTATGTGTCTTACATTAAATCCACTTATCACAGGCTGCTCTCTCTTCTCTCTTTCACTTTATTGCATGTCCACTTGTCTCCATTAGCAGCATATGAGCTTATAGACTGCACAAAAGACAAGACACAGTGAGTCCTTCTACAGATGCACCTGCTGTTTCTTTTGAAATGTGCAGCTGCCTCTTTAAATGGACATGCATGCCTTCTCCTGAAGTCCTCACAGGCCCTCCTATCTACCTTATTATTTTAATGAACATATCACTAGGTAAGCTTTTCATAACACATGCTCTGCTTTTTAGAATATTTGTCTTGAGACTCTCGTTTTCATTTGTTGAAGTCTAAACTATACTCGGCTGGCCGTTCTCCTTTCCCAGTTAGATATTTGATGTTACGGATGTTTTTTCTTAATTGAACATGAGAGAAATTTTCTCATATATCTTTCACTCCTTTTACTGTTGCCTGCATTTAGAGAGAAGCATGAATTAAAATGCTTGGTGAATTATGTTACTTATGTGATCATAAATACTGAAACATCAGAGGAAATTGTATACCCTACTTTATAGGTTTTCATATTAAGAAATTTGTCTCTCTGGAGAACTGAAAAGGAAAATACTAAAAATATATACCGGTTGTGGTGGGTTAGGCCTGTAATTCCAGTACATGGGAGGCTGAGACAAGAGAATCACAGATTCAAAGCCAGCCTCAGCAACTCCGCAAGGCTCTCAGCAACTTAGGGAGACCCTGTTTCAAATAAAATAGAGCTAGGAGGTTAGCCCAGAGATAGAAAACCCCTGGGTTTCATTCCCAGCACACACACACACACACACACACACACACACACACACACACACACACACAAATATATATTTCTTAATATAGCCAACTGTATGATAAGTCTGCTTAGTCCTCACTGATGATATCTAAATGAACAGTCATGTAATCATCAGAAATTATCACACAGCTACCATGGCAGTGGCAGGATTTCTTTCCATATTCTGTTCTATTCAAAATTAATTCTTTAGAAGGATAGCATATCTACTGATGCCTTCTAGCACAACATTTGTTTTTGTTTTTGAATGCAAATGTTCATTGTACTATATCTGGACTATTAAGTTGGCTCAATATCTATTACTTGAAGAATAAGTGAGTTAAGACATATCTTGAATGAAATATAAACCCTTTTATATATTTATAGTACTGTGAGAGGTTGAAAATATTTTGTAATGATGAAGACAGTCTTTGAATATTTGAAACTACTATCTTCTTGTGTCAAGTTGAAATTTAAGAATGCAAAAAACACAGGAAGTGTTACAGTAAAAAGTGATAAGCAAGAGAATGTAGAATCGGCTGTTAGGACAAAAAATAACCAGGACTTTAATTAACTTTTTTTCCATAGAGTTGAGGTTATTATTTTCCTGGAGGACCTGACTTTTCTACTATTTCATTTCCCCCCATGGTTTCCTATTCATATAAAATGGAGGAACACTATAGCTCATATTTGCTTTTGCAAAGGCTACTTATTCTTTAATAAGGACAGGTAGTGGTTTCTTTGTGGAGCTAATTGACTTTCTTGCTGTGCACATAGAACCTTAGTGCTAAAGTAAAGAGTTTCAGATAAATAGTGGAAGTTCCTTAAGTCTATCAAAGTATAATTTAAAAAGTTGTTGGTATTTCATCTCATATAGATTCAGTAGTGAAAATATTTCCTTTATTAAAATACTGTAGAATGCACACGTATTTGTAAGTCTGCTGTTTAAACTTCTAAATAAACTTTTTCAAAAAATAAAAGCTTAAATAGTTTATAGGTGCAGGCTAGCGCATGAATGACCTCATGTGAAACTGAAAATACTAATAATATTTATTTTAGTTTTGGAACTAGAAAACAAGATCCATTGTCCAGAAGATGAGAACCACATGTGATATATACAATTCATACAATAAAGATTGGCAATATGAACTTATCCAAGATTATGTTTTGATGTTTGGATGTATAGAGGCAGAAGGAGGAACAGTATCATTGGTTTAGCCAAGGAACACGTGTTACAAGGGAATATGGATTATACACAAAGCTAGAAGATAGACTGGAAGTTACTTTGGACAAGAAGAAGAGGCCAATAAAGTATATTGAAAGCAAGAATACCCTTTCAATCTGCCATAGAAACCAGGCATATCAGTAATTTAAGATGTCTAATAAATAATTTCTCAAAGAAAAATAATTGCTACCACTGAAAATATCTAACAGAAATGTCATGGGGATTTTGAGCACAGCATCTAGCTCACTCCAATACAATAAAAATAAAATAAAAATAAAAATATTGTTGGGACTAATAAGTATCCATTGCACGAATCTATCATAACAAAACTTTGCTTAATTGAAACCTTACAACAATACATTACTTAATGATGATGTTAATAATGAAGATTACTGTTTAGACAACTAGATAACTTTTTGAAGAAGGATTACTTGAGTAACTAAGTCCTAATACATTTGTAACAAATTCACTACTGTTACATATGTAGACCTCATACTTTTTGGTAATGTTGTACTTCTTTTTTAGATTGCTATTAAAATAGTTTTGTATTCCCTGAGCACACTATAAATGTGAGAATGAGAAGAGACTCACTTAGAAATATTTAAAATATCATGGACCCAAAGTGGGTGAGGTCTATGTGGAGAAATTATACATAGTATTTGAAATTTACATGTAGTTAATATACAGTTAATTTTTGTTTCCTTTGGGGCATAATCCATAAATACAAATTAGTTACAAGTTTCATAATTTTATACATGAAAATTGTAAAATGACCTCTTGATATTTTGAAGTTTTTTCCATTTAAATTAGACAATTTAGCCAGGTGTGGTGGCGAACTCTTGTAATCCCAGCATTTGGGAGCCTGAGACAGGAGGATCCAGGTTCTCGGCCAGACTAAGCTACCTAGTGAGACCCTCCACAACTTAGTGAGACCCTATTTCAAAATAAAAAATAAAAAAAAGGGGGGGTGGGGGTATAGCTCAGAGGTAGAATGCCCCTGAGTTCAATCTCCAGTACCGCAAAAAAAAAAAAAAAGAAAAAAAAATAGACAATTTAAGTTAGAATTACAAAATATTCTTGGGTACCAATACTGTAAGTACTTTCCTCTATATAAGCCCCAGTTTTGTGCTTAGGAGTGACACTTCACCCCACATATTTTTTGATCTTCTGAGTTCCATGTTCAAGCCTTTAAAGAGAGAATACTTTTTCATTATAAAGATCCCGCATTAAAAATGCTTTTAATGGTAGAACTGCATGCTCAGAAACTTGTAACTATACTGTGGTCCTCATATATAAAACACAATATATAGTCTTTGTAACTAAGCAGTTGTCAATAAGTCTCTCCACTCTTATCCCAAGCCCTGAATACACAGGAGGAAACATCCAAGTGTCCTCAAGTGTTACACTTATCTCCTACTGAGAAAATAGTATATTCCACTACTTGTGATGAGAGTAGTTAATCATGAAATAAAGTGAGGTTTCTATATAAATAAAGTGACGGTTCAGCACAGGGAGTAGAAGCAAATAAAGACACTTGTTCTTGGTGATTTTCTGGAAAAGAACTATATTCACATACACATTGAAATAGTACTTCAGTACAATTATTGGAACATTGCCTTCTTCATTGATTTTTTTTTCATGACTTTTCTAAAATATACTTGTGGTAAACGGGATTTTGAAAATGCCTCACCTCCACCACTACCCCTGAGAAATGTGCCACCTTAATCCTTGGAACTCATGAATGTAATGAGATTCGTTTCCATGATTAAATTGCTTTATTTGACCTAGCTCACCTCAAGATAAGGAGTTTCTGTGTGGACCCAACCTAATCAATTGAGCCCTTAAAAAACAGAACGGGAAGGCAGAACGTAAGAGCAGAAGGATTTGAAGAGTGAGAAGGACTCATCATACTGTTGCTGGCTCTAAATACAGAAAGACAAGTTTAATAAGAGAAGAAATAATTGCCAGCAAATAAAAAAAAAGTCACTAGTCAATTCAACCTTGAAAGCTACATAAAAACAAAAAGAAAACAAAAAAACAACATATGTACATATTGTGTAAGAAAACAATAGAATAACTTGTTTTCAGGAAAAGAAAATAGTAGAGAAATGCTAAATAATGACATTTAATTTTTTTTTTATTTATTTTATTTTATTTTTGTGGTGCTGGGAAGTGAAACCAGGTACTCATACATGCTAGGCAAGCACTCTACCACTGAACTACATTTCCATTCTCAACAATGACATTTTTAAAAGCAGGTTTTAGGTTTATAAAGATATATAGGAACTATTAAAGAAGAATAGGAGCTTATGAAATGAAACCTGGTAGAACTTCAATCAAGAATATATTAATGTAGCCGGGCGTGGTGGCGCACGCTTGTAATCCCAGCATTCAGGAGGCTGAGACCAGAGGATCCGGGTTCGCGGCCAGCCTCAGCTACCTAGTGAGGCACTCCGCAACTTAGTGAGACTCGGTTTCAAAAATAAAGAATAAAAAATAGGGCTGGGGGTATAGCTCGGAGGTAGAATGCCCCTGAGTTCAATCCCCAGTACC